>ML310904.1:0-41147 GCA_005239505.1 Nicotiana paniculata
GTGCTGGTATGGTTGTTAGAAATGTCAAGTAAGTTTGTATCTCTAGGTTTGAATCAGACTCTCATTCATAGTCAGATTCAATCTAAAAATATACATAAGGCCTGTTTCTTTCCTTCCTGCTGAACTTGTGATCACATATCAAAATTTGGTTGTCTCTCTATGTGTTATTACAATCGTAGAATTATCTGTTAAAGACTTCTTGTGATTAATTCCATATCCTTGAAGTCATAATAGAGTCATTTAGCCAACATTAAAAGGGTAGTGAATCTGACCTTTCATAGTGGTCAACTTCACCCCATATTTTAGATATTTAGAGAGTAGTTTATCCCCCTTNCATCATCTGAATTAAAATTGACCTTCCCATGGTCGGTTTGATTCTGATAGTTGCATAACACTCAAACAAATGGGGTGTTTCTTACAGATTCCAAAGAGAAGACTCAAACGTAAGGTTTCAAGAGATCTTTGAGCCAGCAAATTAGTTAGAATTTTTTATTTTTTTTTATTTTCTTTCATTCTGGAAAGTGTATAGTGGCAGTCAAGTTATAACCCCCTCCTATATTTCTTGTGTTTTCAGTGTAATGTAATTTAAGGACTGGACTGTATTATGTTATTATGGTTAACTTGGGCATGTAGAAATGGGCCAGGCTATTAAAAATCGTATGTCAAAGCGTGAATTAGCTTGAACCCCTGGCTATTGAGCCTAAGGGGATGTCGAAGCCCTCCAAGATTCAATGTTATACTATTCTGTTCAAAAATTTGAAGTTTATTTGGTATAACCTATAGAAGAAAAAATGTAAATATCTTTAAGTCTCACGTGATCTTTCTACTGAATTTAAATCGCACTTTTTACAGTGATTATATATGTTAGGAATTAGACTATTAGGACTCATTTGAGATTAAAAAGTGTCTTCAAAACTCGAGTAATTTTGAAGTTAAAACTGATCTGTCCGAAACTCTAGATTTCCTGGTAAAAAAAAAAACCTGCGTTGTTAAAGGTCCCATGATTTACTTATTCTGGAACTGATGAATGTGGGATATGTAAATATAGTTTTCCCAAACAGTACCTCTTTAGTGACTAAAAGAAAAAAATGTGTATTAAGCGTGCAAATTCGCTTCGGATTGTTGTTCAAAAACCATGAATTCATGTTTCTGTTGTATCCTGGATTTCCTTAGTCTTGTTAGTTTAAATGCATATCGCTTCTTTCATAAATGGCACATACTAAGATTTGGTCAAAAGGGGGTAATTGATAAATTGGGCTAAAAATGGCCATACCCCAAGCATTCGTCTTTAAATTACTGGATTTAGTCTTAGATAGTCTTCCACATATCCTTTAGGTTGAAAAATACATATTTAGATTGAAATCTAGTAAATAATCCAGTATTACTTCAAATGACCATAATCTACACGCGGGTGCGACAACTCATGTCCCCGTCTTCAACTTCAAATGATAATAAAATCACACGTAGCAATCGCGGGTGCATTTCATGTGACGCGGTTGTGATGTGTCCAAAAATAACAAGTGCACGCCACCGTGACTTGTCCCAAGATAAATCCATAAATATCAAAAATTATTTGTATACATATCCCATAAGCTAAAAATACCTCTTTTAGATAAAAATCCCAAGACTTAGAAGATAATTGAATACCGCCTCAAATAAGCATATTTAATCGTCATGACCATAGTCATGACCATATAATCTACACTCGGGTGTGGCAACTCATGTCCCAGACTCTAACTCAAAACAATAATAAAAAAATCAACATGTTATAAATTGCGGGTGCATTTCAGGTGGCGTATTTACAATGTGTCCAAAAAAAACAACAAGTGCACGCCATCGTGACTTGGTTAAGATAAATCCATAAATATTAAAAGCGGCTAAAAGGTAAGAAGGATAAAAAGCACAATAGGTTTAAAATATGTAAATAATTAGATAATTAGGCCGAATATTAATAGTTAAGCGACCGTGCTAAAGCCACGGAATTCGGGAATGCCTAACACCTTCTCCCGAGTTAACAGAATTCCTTACTCGGATTTCTGGTCGCAGACAAATTAAAACAGAGTCANAGACCGTGCTAAAGCCACAGAATTCAGGAATGCCTAACACCTTCTCCCGGGTTAACAGAATTCCTTACTCGGATTTCTGGTCGCAGACAAATTAAAACATAGTCAAATTTCCTCGGTTTGGGATTTCAATAAATAAATGGTGCCCCGAAACACCGTAAAAAATTCGGGTGGCGACTCTGAAAACTAAAAATAAATCCCAAATTCGAATAATGTCACTTAAAGTGGAAAAACTCCCTTACTACCCTTCATCAATCCGGAGGGTAGCAGAAAAAGGAGGTGTGACAGGAGATACTTACCTCTGATTTTTCATGTGATTCCTCATCAGATTCTCCAATTTCTATGAGCGCTTGATCTTCAGTCTCCCCATCTTCTGATTCCTCATCTGAACTTTCCCCCCAAGCAGCAACCATAACCTTTGTTGTGGTTTTCTTGGGTTGGGCCAGTTCCTTCTTCCTGTTCCTTCTTTCATATCTCTCATTTTTCCATTCTACTTCCCACTGAGGACAGTTTTTGATGAGATGGTCAGTCTTACCACATTTGTAGCATCCCTCGTTGGTTGGTCTTTCTGGAGCTTTTTCTTTGTTGTAGTTTCCTCCTCTAGAGATGCCCTTCTTTCTCATCAGAAAGTTTCTGAATTCTTTGGTAATCATGGCCATCTCATCTTCCTTCAGATATGCTCCGTCAGTGATTCCTAGTGTCTCCTCAGTTGCTTCTTGAGCCAACAAAGTTTTTGCTTGGACTCTTCTCCTTCTTTGGACCATCCATCTTCATTTTCTGCCTGCTGAATTCATAGGCAGTGAGGTTTCCAAATAGCTCATCCAATCTCAGGGTTGCCATATTTTTGGATTCCTGGATAGCAGTGATTTTGCTTTCCTAGGAAATAGGCAAGACCCTTGTCAGGATCTTCTCAACCCTGTCCTCTTCAAGAATGACTCTTCCAAGAGACTTTAGTTCATTAGTCAAGGTTGTGANTATCTCTTTGGCAGTGGTGCATCTTTGGATTCTGTTGTACTCGTCTTGACCTAGTCCACACACTAGCCACTTTTGGCCTTTGCATTCTTCTCTCATTTCTTCAGATCCTCAGTAGTGCAGTCAGCTCTAGTCTTTGGTACTTCTACACCTTCAGCAATCTTCTTCATGGTGGATAGAGGACTATCAGTGACTATGTCCCAGACTTCATAGTCTTCTCCAATCAGGTGATCTTTTATCATGTTCTTCCACCAAGAGTAATACTGGCCATTGAAGAGTGGTGGCCTTGCAGTTGATTGGCCCTCCCAGTTTCCAGGTGGTGCACTCATCTTGATCTTCTCCAAGGTGTTAGCCTTTCAAGGATAACCTGCTCTGATACCAATTGATGTTTTAGACGCCAATACCACACAAGAAGATAGGTTAATTTGTGTAGTATCCAATTTTTCGAGTGATGTCTCTCTAGAAGAACCTGGTTCTTCTTGGTGTTCCAACTTCTACTGTTGCGGAATAATAAAAGCAGTAAAGCAAAAAACACAAAGATTTTTACATGGAAAACACCTGGATCAAAAGGTGAAAAAACCACGACCTACTCCTCAGTAGGATTTGCTCAAACTCTTCACTAAAACTCTGAGCCAAACGGACTTACAAAATAAACTCTTTTGTAATCCTAGGACTAACTCTAATCCCTTCGTAGTAACTAGCCTCTAGCTAATTTCTACAAGCTTCAAGTTAACTCTAACTTGAACAATGTGTACCTATTACAATTGCTTCTATGAAAGCTGAAAAGATACAATATTAAATCGCCTACTACAACCAACTAGACTCAATGACAAACATATGGAACTGGTTCTTCTAGCTGGTCTGTAGCCTTTGTATCGCACAGTAATTCTGCTTGCAAAATCTCTGGGAATTTTGCTTTCATATCTTGATTCACTTCTGCACTTGTGTGTTGGTAATTCAAGCAAGAATACTTCAATTATTAATAGAGTCAGTTGTTGAGTTTGTCGTTCAGTTCTGGTACAACTCTTCCTGGGAGAAAGAGTTTGTATTAAACTCAACTTCCTTCCTTCGTTACTATCCTTGCTGAATTCAACTTCTAATCTCTTATCAATTTGCAACCTTTTCGCATTAGGAGACACTCTTTTTGTTCATTGATATTTCACAATCGCATTCATCTCCTATGCATATACGGTTCATGTGCCAACGCGTCAGGTCAAGTATGTGTGCTCTGATGGATCTGGTACTGGTCAGACATTTGTCAATCTTCAAAACTATGTAGTGACTTGGGTCAACACCAACACATGGACCAGGCAGAGAAAATATACTTTCAAACGGGTTTTAGAAAAGCAAGCATCAAAGTTTAAAGTCTCACTTACCTTGCTAACGGAAAGTTTCCCAACCTTGCACCGTCTAGAACACCAACCAAATGGTCTCCAATAGCCTCAATTTATCTAAAATATTGATTAACGATATAAATCAGGCTAGTCGGAGTAAAATCTCAATATCCTTAACTTTCAATTATAGAGTTGAATCTTAATATTTTATCTACTGGGTGCCATATTTTCTAATATCAAAATACGTCTCAATATCTCAATCCAAACTTAATATTTAATTACAATTCTTCCAAAGTAATACTCAAACCAAAGAAAAAGTCAAAATATGCCTAACTTGAGAATAAGAAGCAAACAGTGGCTTAAATTTTCATGTCAGCGTCCCAATATGTTCCAGTGCACATCCTCTCATTTTGATTTTCAAGTCTTATAATTAATTCCTTTTCTTCTTCTTCTTTTTTTCCTCACAATCATTTGCATAATTATTATTCTTCCAATCATTATCATAATAAATATAAAGATATAAATACTAGTCTCTTCACTTAAATTCACTAATATACATGTACAGATACTTGGGTCATAAGGTTCATCATTTATAATAAAATATAATGCAATTGATTTGCTTTTGTGTGCACAGACAAGACTTATATCATATGCAATGTTCTAAGAATACTCTGTTAAAATATTTTATCATCATTAAAGGGTCAGGTTTTCTTTATTAAAATATATTTTTATTCCTAAGGCCTTACAAGTAAAACAATGTCAGCCATGATCATTTTGTTTTTCACAAAAATAATAATTATATGGTAAAAGAAATATTTTAATACCTCGTATTACATTATAATATAATCAAAATTAGCAGTTCCTCTTAGCTTTCCAATCATGTAAGGATTCGGTCTTTTAAAATTCCTTCTTGATCGCCATAATAGCCCCAAATAGTTAAACTTGCTCCATTCTTGAATGACGACCAGGAGTATTTGTTCCAATATTCCCATTGAGAATTGATATTCTTTTCTTATAATATATAAGCCCTAATGCACCTATAGCTCCTTCCCCTACGATCTCACGTAAGGGTACCCTGAAAATATGGGTTTGGCTCACTTGTTTAATATTTGTAAAGTCCATTAGTGACATCTACTTATATGTAGTGTAAAATCTATTTCTTCGACTACTTAGTTATTTATATACCTATATATTATATGTACACAAGTAATGTCCCAAAAATATGTGTGTGTGTGTATATATATATATATATATATATATATATATATATANAAACTATGATTAAAGAAATAACGCAAATGTTATTATTATTATTATTATTATTATTATTGTTTTAAATCAGGTTGTTACAGAAAGATGCCGGAGATTAATATTCAACTAAAGAAAATTGTGCAATAAAGTTTTTATTTTTTATTTTTAAAATTTGTAACAGAAAAGTCCCTCAAATTTCTAATCCCTAATGGAGCTTCTGTTATGTTAAAAAGAGGTAGCTGGTCGGATCAAGAGCGGGTCATTTCGAAAAGTGATTTTTTTATGTAAAATGGCAAGAGTTAGTGACTTTTCTGTTACAGACAAAAAAAAAAAAAAATTGCATAATTTTTATTATTGTTGAGTGACAACCTTAGATTCATAAGTTAACAAGACAATAATGTAGAACAAAACTTACTATGTCTACGTGAGAGGTGGAGCTAGAATTTTAATTTGTTGGGTTTTAAGTTATAGAAAAATGACTTCAAGTGTTAGTAATTAAGTTTTAAATTTAATATGTCTATATATTTAATGATCTTTTTTTAATATAAATATATTATTTGAACAAATATTATTGCGTTTGGCCGAATCTATATCTGAAACTTCCTGCTCCCCCTGTCTAACAAGAATCATCTAAAAACAATGTAAGGTTAAGAAAATGATTTTCAGTTGACTCTTGTTTTTTGTCCTTTTACTTGGTTTTGGGGTGGAGATAGTAAGAAATGTATTGAACTTGTCAAAAAGTTTTGAGTATATACAAAGGAATGACAATTGGCCAACCGTCTTCTCAACACATTCCATAAGTTTAATAAATTTGCACAAATTCTTCGTATTAAAGTAATTTAACCATTAATAATTCTCATCTTAAACCTACCATTCCAAACTGTACTCAAGTGGTTGAAGGCATTGTTTGACTTCGCTTAATTTTTTGTCTTTTTTGCTTATTTATTGTTTTATTTTTTTATTACAAAAAATTTAAAGTTTCCAGCAGGCATAATTTTATTCACGATTGTCAGAAATCTTCTGGAAACTAAATCGGGACCAGAAGCAGTATTTATTGGGTAATTAGGTGAACATTTAATTAGAGATTTTTTCTGTATTCGCCCCTGATCTTTTTGTATACGGTTAAAATTAGAGAGCCCAATTCTATCATCATTACGACACTCAGAAGGCTCGAAGTAGCTCGAGTTACAGCATCAAGGAGGCATGTCAAGGATCCTCGACTTCGGGGCAGTGCAAATCGAAGACCAACATCGAAAGGCGGGAAATTCTCAAAAGACACGTGGGTAAAGCTGACCAAATACGCAAAATAGTACAAGCCCGTACTGTGGCATTAAATGGATGTACCAGCCACCTATCTTTGTATTAATTGCACGTGTACTATGTTGAGTTTCCCCCTCTTATATAAAGGGGACCCTTGTCATTTTGTAACACACATGATATTGAATACAAGAACAAGAACATTCTCTACTCCTTAACTCAAACATTCTCTACAATTGCTCCATTAGTTTATTGTCTTTCATTTATTGTGTTCATTAATTGTTCTTCATTTATTACTTGTTATTGATCATAAAGAGGTCGTCTTCGAGGCCCTCAACACTGTTGTATCCTCATTGACCGCTCTCTGTTAAACCCTCGAGCTCGAGCTCGACCTCGAGGCCCTATTTCGACCAAGCTCGAGACCCCATCTCTCACCTGCTCGGTTTGCATAATCTCATTATCCTTCGCTCTTATCTCATTTTCTTACTCCTCACTTAGCATCTATTGCCTAAACAACTAGTATTAAAATAGATCACATATTTTTAGAACCACAAAATCAAATATAATTGTAATTATCATTTTCAAGGTAAATAGTTTGGCGCCCACCGTGGGGCTAAAAATAATAGTGATTGTTTTAGTGCTGGTTTTCTAAAAACACAAGTCATTCTTTACACTTTTTCTTGTCAAAGAATCTTCAATTTCAGGTTAGAAAATGTCTAACTCAATAAATGCACATGAAAAACATGGTCCTGAGGATCATGGAGAGAACGGCACAGCTGCTTCAGGTGCCGGTGTACCACCGAAAAACCCTGAGGGGGCACCAGTGCAAATCCCCGTCGATGAAGGCTCACGCAACGCTCAACATGTCGATGTAAGCTCTCATACATACGGGAGTGTGCGCGATGGAGACCAGCATGAAGCGCAGAGAGCTCCCGCTCAAAAGGAAGGAGAAGTTATCCTCCATGTCATTTTTGAGATGTTGCAAGCACAACAGGTGTCTATTGCTCAACTACAAAGCCATCAGAGAACCCCAAGCACAACACCGCCAGAAACGGCCCCTCGAGTTGAACAAGCACCAGAAATGTCGAGCAATAATGGGTCAGCAGCCGAAACCGCTATTATGAAAATACTCGAGGACCTCACAAAGAGGATTGAATCGGGCGAAAAGAAGATAGAAGCTAACGACAAAAAGGTGGAAACCTATAACTTGAGGGTTGATCAGATCTCACTCGCACCCCCGATTCTGAAGGGTGTAGATTCAAAAAAGTTCGTGCAAAAGTCATTTCCATCAAGTGCGGCTCCGAAGCCCATCTCGAAGAAATTCAGAATGCCCGACCTCCCGAAGTATAACGGGACCTCGGACCCTTACATTATTTCTTACACTTGTGCTATCAAATGGAACGACCTAAGAGATGACGAGATTGAATCCTTGTTGAAAAATTTTGGAGAAACATTGTCCAAAGGTGCCATGATGTGATACCATAACTTGCCCCCGAACTCGATAGATTCATTTGCCATGATGGCAGACTCTTTTGTGAAGGCACATGCTGGTGCCATCAAAGTCGCTACGAGGAAGTCTGACGTATTCAAAATAAAACAAAGAGATAATGAGATGTTAAGGGAGTTCGTATCCCGTTTCCAACTGGAACGGATGAAATTACCTCCGGTCTCCGACGATTTGCCAGTACAAGCCTTCGCTCAAGGCTTGAATGAACGAAGCTTGATAGCTTCAAAGCAGCTGAAGCAAAACTTAATCGAGTATCCCGCCATAGTTTGGGAGGATGTACACAACAGGTATCAATCGAAGATCAGAGTCGAGGACGACCAATTGGAAAACCCATCGGGCTCGGTGTATCCCAGCAGGCTCTTAACAAAGGAATCGAGGCTCCCAGAAATAGAACCGAGGCCAAGCAAAGAAAGGTATCAACCGTATATAAAAAATGGAAAAAATATCCCGAGGCGTAATATACCTCAAAGTGACCAAAGGATAGATCGAGGCTAGAATCCTCGGAGATTCTTGAGCAAAGAAGGGTTCGACAGGCACACAGGACTGGTAGAGGCACCCCGGCTATCTGAGTACAACTTCAACATCGATGTTTCAGACATCGTATCGGCTATAAGTAATATCAGGGACACCAGGTGGCGAAGACCCGTGCTATCAGATCCTTCGCAGAGGAACCCCAACTTGATATGCGAATATCACGGTACCCACGGTCATAGGAACGAGGATTGCAGACAGCTTCGAGAAGAGGTGGCTCGACTGATTAGCAAAGGGCACCTTCGAGAGTTCCTCAGTGACCGAGCTAAAAACCAATTTCAGGAAAGAGAGGCGAATAATGAAACAGAAGAACCACGACACGTCATCCATATGATTATTGGTGGAGTCGACATCCCTCAGGGACCCATTTTTAAGAAAACAAAAGTATCCATCACCAAGGAAAAGCGAACTCGGAGCTACATACCTGAAGACGCCCTTTCATTCAGAGAAGAGGACATCGAGACCTTGTCTCAACCTCATAATGACGCACTGGTAATTTCTTTTCTTTTAAATAAATTTGAAATTAAACGTGTGCTCGTGGATCTAGGTAGCTCGGCCAACATCATTAGGTCGAGGGTGGTAGAGAAACTCGGATGGCTCGACCAAATCGTGCCCGCCTATCGAGTCCTCAACGGATTCAACATGGAAAGCGAGACAACGAAAGGGGAAATCATCCTCCCAGTCAACGTGGCCGGTACAATTCAAGATACCAAGTTTCATGTCATTGAAGGTGACATGAGATACAATGCATTACTTGGAAGGCCATGGATTCACGGTATGAGGGCGATGTTGTCAACCCTTCATAAGATGATGAAGTTTCCTACAAAGGATGGAGTAAAATAGTGTACGGAGAGCAGCACGTAGCAAAAGAAATTTTTGCAATGCACGATGTGGCACCGACACCTTCTACATCGAAGGAGCCAAAAAAAAAAAAAGCAAACAACCGAGTAAAAAACGCAAACTACATCCTCGGATGAACGAATAAAGGACTGTGTCGCGTCCTCGGAATGAATAACCGAAAAATATCGAGGCTTGAACGCCACCACAGCTAAGGTACAATCCTCTCCCTTTTTCCTTCACATTTTACACTAACTTATGTGCAGGTGTTCGATTGAAAGGAATCGAAGCACCCTCCAGCTCGAAGGACTTAGGTTTTAAATCATGTGTTGTGCTCTTTTTCCCTCACGTTGGATTTTATCCCAAATGGGTTTGACCAATGAGGTTTTTAACGAGGCAACATCTATATGCTACCTAAGGAGAACTCAACAAGTATTCAAGGTCTCTCTTCAATAAACCTCAAATACTGAGGGGCATCCCCCCGGGAGATCACCTCCTCGAAGAAACTAAAATGTGCCAAAGAGGGTCTCGACAAGAGAACGATGTATAGGACCAAACGGTCGAATGAACCGTATCCGCATAGAATAATTGAATCCTCGGTGGTGAAAAAATGTATACTTGTACCAAGTAATCGAAGGAGAATCTTTTATCATCAAAACACTTCGCGCGTCAAAGAAGTTTGCTATTTTCACAAGAAAAGGACCCAGGGTCAGAAAATTCCCAAACAATCGGGGACTTACACCAAAAACTCAAAGCCATAAGACCTCGGGGCCGGCAACTTCGAGCTCATAATCCCTCCACGAGGCAATATCAACACTATAAGCCCTCCATGAGGCAATATCACCGACATAAGCCCTCCATGAGGCAATATCAACTCTGACTCAGGGACTTTCCTTGACAGTCGGCTCATAGCCGTAAGACCTAAGGGCTGGCAACTTCAAACTCATAAGCCCTCCATGAGGCGCAAATGTAAGCCCTCCATGAGGCAATATCAAAACTATAAGACCTCAAGCAAGGCATGTACTAACTTGTAAGACCTTAGAAAGGCATAATCCCAATATCAAAGTCAAGGCTATAGATCGAACTTGTAAGACCCCTAAAAAGGCATACCCTCGATATAGACGCCGAGGCTATCTCACTTGGGGACTAAAGGCTACGGCCAAGTACAATAACCACTATCATATGGCTCCGGCCAAACTAACGCGACTCAGAGATGTCCGATTGTCGCCATGAAATCACATGCCTCCAATTACTTAGAAAAAACTTTGAAAAGAACCGGTTAAAGGTCGTACCGACCTAACGCATAAGAGCCTGAGTCGCCAGCTACACTAAAGGGCGTACCGACCTAATGCGTAAGAGCCCAAGTCGCCAGCTGCATTAAAGGTCGTACCGACCCAAAGAGCCTCAGGGCCGATTTAAAAACCTAAGGGTCGAGGAGCTCGAGTCGAAACCCGACTCGAAGACTAAGCCCTAAACGGTTAAATAAAGTGCCTCAGGGCCAAATGTGTAAGAGCCCAAGTCGCCAGCTACACTAAATGTCGTACCGACATAACACATAAGAGCCCAAGTCGCCAGCTGCATTAAAGGTCGTACCGACCCAAAGAGCCTCAGGGCCGATTTAAAAACCTAAGGGTCGATGAGCTCGAGTCGAAACCCGAATCGGAGACTGAGCCCTAAACGGTTAACTAAAGCGCCTCAGAGCCGAATGCGTAAGAGCCCAAGTCGAAAGCTACATTAAAGGTCGTACCGACCCAAAGATTCTGAGGGTCGATTAAAAAACCTAAGGGTCGATAAGCTCGAGTCGAAACATGACTCGGAGACTGAACCCTAAACAGTTAACTAAAGCGCCTTAGGGCCAAATGTGTAAGAGCCCAAGTCGCCAGCATCAAAGGTCGTACCGACCCAATGCCTAAGAGCCCACAGACCAGCCTAAAAAAGCCTCAGGGCCAATTTATAACCCCGAGGGTTTCATTTTGAAATCCAATTCATCGAGCTAATTATCAACAAGCAAAACAGAAATACCAAAGAATTTTATATATATATGTATTACAAATATACATTTATAACACTCCCACAGGAGTTTTATACAAAGAACAAAGAAGAAAAATCTAGTCCACTCTCGGGACCAGCTCCCTCGATGGCCCCTCGGACCAGCTCCCACGGCAGCCTTCAAATATCAGCATCGGCTCAAGAGGAAAGGAAAAACTTGGCGTCGATCTCGTCTGCCTCAGCCTGCTTTATCTTTTCCGAGAGGTCAAAGCCCCTAGCATGAATCTCTTCGAGGGTCTCCCTCTGAGACCTGCATCGGGCATACTCTTTGCCCCTCCTCTCTCTATCAAAGGCTCCCTTCAGCTCGGCCCGAGCATCAGCAGCATCTTTCAAATAAACGTCCACCTTCTTATTGGCCTTCGCTCGAACTTCTTCAGCTTTAGCCCGTCGTCCACGACCTCGGCCTTCATATTCAAAAGATCAGTCTCAAACTTGGAAATCCTGCTCGTCTAAATCGAGCTACTTTCTCGAGCATTACGAAGTTGTATCTCGAGGACAGATGCCTTGGCCAAGGCATTCCTTTGGGCCACAACATGAATGCCTATTTTCGCCTTCAACGCATCGTATTCGGAATTCACTTTCCCAACCTAGCCCCAAAGGCATTCTAGCGCTTCCGTTTTTCTCTACAGCTGAAGCACCGAAACATTAGTTCCCAAAAGCGGGAAATGAAGCATGTAATCCTTCGGGATAAGGGTTACCTGACGCTCGAAATTGAATTCATAGTTTCGAATTTGATGCATCTCCGATCGAAGATGTATCAATTCTTTCGTCTTCTTAGTGCAAAGAAGCCTGCGAGATTTTTCCTTGCACAAAGCTTCCCGCAACTTGGTCTCACAACGAAGCAGCTCGAACTTAAGCTTGTCAAAGATCTACAGAAAAGAAGCTTCAGTTCAAAGGATGAAAATTTAGAGCTGAAAAGCCAACAAAATCAGCCAAAACTCACCACAGAGCAGAGTCGTTGAGCCTCCTCAAAAGTAGAGTGTGCGTCTATTGGCCTGGTTCAAATGACCCTAGTTGAACCGCTCTCGATGGGAATATGCTCTATCGAGACCCCACTTGATTTAGGTGGCCCCTGGCCCCGAGCGTCCCTCGAAGTACCTTCGAGGGAGGAAGAAGACAACGGTGAAAGACTCTTGCTCTTTCCTTCTTGTGGAACCTCTCTCTCGAGGTTAGAGGTCCCAGGACTGGCAGGTTCGGCAACCTCAGGAGGGACCCTAGTTCGAGCCATAGATGAAGAACCACCCTTCCGAGGAGAGCTGATATCCATGGAATGGCCAACGCATATGAAGTCCTCTTCAGCGACAACATCTCATTTGTGTCTCTAAGCAGGCCCCACTTCAGTGAGAATGTCCTCATCCATCGAGGACCATTTTTGCTTATTATTATCCTCCCTCGACTCCGAAGCCAACGGTCCTTCCCTCTCCTCGAAGGGGCACAGTCTCATCTCCGAGAATCCACCAACACTTGCGGTAGCGGAGTTAATACGCATAAAAAGAAGCATTCCTCAAAAGGCAATCACATGGCTCATACCGTGGTGCTTTGCTTCCCATCTGCCCTTCGACAGATCTCGCCACTTGTGTTCATCATACGACGACGAAGTTGCCAGCCTCTGAGTCCAGTCCGCGAGATCGGGGATCTCTTCAGACATCCACGGGACCGCTGAGAAAAAGAAAGAAACACTCTTATAAATCTACCAAAGTAAAGGGCACTAAGGTAAGACGTAGCTTACGTTTGAAGTTTCATTTCTCGGGGAACGGCAGGAACTCTACAGGAATGATATCGACGGTCCTCACTCAGACAAACTGACTCATCCATCCTCGATTCTGGTCCTTGTCGTCACTGGTAATAAAGGGCTTGATGGATCAACATCGTAACGCAATCAGGCCCTGTAAATGCAGATGCCGATATAATCTGAAAAAGTGGCTAAGGGTAAACCCGAGCTCAGCCTTTTCAGTAAAGTACCTCATCATCAATACTATCCGCCAGAAGGACAGATGAATTTGAGCCAAAGTGACTCGATACCCTTGGAAAAATTTGAGCACAAGATGGTCGAGGGGGCCCAATGTAAATGGATACGTATACACGTTCAAGAATCCTTCCATGTGAGCCATAATATTCTCTTATCGGGAAGCTATCTGCACCATCAAATTTTCTCCCCATCCGCAGTCTCTCCTCACGACGTCGAAGGGTTTCTCTAGTGCAAAGTCTTTCTTCAAAGCAAAGCAGCTCGAGTTTAACTTGCCATACGATGGCGGTGTACCACCGGCCGGCCAAGATGCAGAGGTAAGGTTTTCCTCTTCTTGGTGAATGGATTCGGACACGGCAGCAATAGCTACTTAAACAAAGGCAAGAGGAAGAAAGCTCAAACAGTTTCGCAAGATGAGAAAAGAAAGAGAACGTTAAAGAGAAAGCTAAGTTTTGCAAAGCTGCAAGACTCAAACTGAAGAGGAGGCAAGTATATATATATAGAAGTAGTGGCGGCTATTCAACTACTTTGAAGGCCAATTAATTCTAGCAGAGTTATTATAGCTTTTGGAGAATTGTGGCGGTGGATCCACCTTGGTCACTTCACGGTCATGTCATATGAATGACACCGTCATACGGCGTTCGAGGGATCAAAATCCCCATTCTGACCTAGCCTCGAGAAGGTGTCCGATCTCGAGGGGCTCTATTAGTGAAAGTACGGGTTCCGAAGAGGTAAAATCAAAGCTTGAAAGTCGACTTTTGCGTATGCATTTCAAGGAAAAGTGTGGGAGATATGAAACACAGAAACAAAGAGATATTTTATTTCAAAGATGTATTTACAAGGGTATTCTTACAAAATTCCCCCTGAGGGTCCCATGTACAGAAAAGGAGAAAAACAAAACAACAGGTGAATCTACTCTTCGCCTTCACTGCTGCCCAAGCCACTTTCAGAGCCCTTATCCGACGTAGTTGAAATCGCTGATTCTTCCTCGAGGACCCTGAATTCTTCAATCTCGGCAGAGAGATCGACGCCTTTAGCACTAGCTTCCTCTAAGGCTTGCCTCCTGGCTTGTAAGCGAGCATGGGCAATCGCCCGAGCCAGTTTTAGCTCGGCCTTCTCGGATATCTCCCTGGCCCAGTCATTCGTGGCACCAGCATCCCTTTTGTATGAGGAGACAAACTCGTCGGCCTCAGACTTGGCCGCAGATAATGCAGCAGCCTCCTCCTGAGAACCTTGAAGAAGGTCTTGAATCGAGGATAGCTTCCCCCGAAGCGCGTCCCTCTCCGAAGCCACGTCATCATTCAGTCGCGCCAGCTCAAGGATTTCGGCGTCCTTGGCCACAATATCCTCTCGGAGCCGCCCCACCAGGGCATCCTTTTGCATAATCTGAAAGACACAGAAAATAAAGCCGATTAGCACCAAGTATGGCAGCAAAAGATAAAATTGTGGGTACTCGAGTACCTGCTCGATGAAATCGGCCCTCTCTTGGAGCGCCCTCTCCGAGCCTGCCCGGAAGTTGATCAACTCCTCCTCTTTTCGGGAACATAGAGCCTCAAGTCCGATTGATTCCGACGTAATCTTCTCAAGATCCTCTCCGCGATGAGTCAACTCATTTTGCATCTTGGAGAAGGCTTGGTCAAATAGCTTCTTGACCTACAACACAAAGGAAGAAAATCAGAAATCAAGAATAGAAAGTTGAAGAACAACATACTATTTCAAGAATGTCACCTGCTTTTGGAGCCTCTCGGCCTCCTCGAGGGCAACGGGGGCATAAACATTGGTCTCCTCCTTTACACCTTCAAAATAGTCTCTAAATGCATCATCCTCTCCATGAGAGGTCCCCAAACCGGGGGAATTCCTGTCTTGGGTCTCCCCTGGAGAAAATGACGGGCCCGATTAAAATCCATCGGCAACATCAGCCTCAATCGAGGCTTTCTCTCGCCCCCGAAAAGTTTTGGAAGCAAACCCTTCGAACTCACCGACGCGGACTGTGCCATGTCCGACGAGCGGCTTGGGGACAGCACCTGAACCCTCCTCAAGGGCCTCCTCAGAACAAGGCGGGTCTGCATCGGCCGCCTCCAACACAGCAGACGACCGCCCAATAACTCTCGAAGTATCAACGCTTCGTTTTGCCCTTTGTACCAAAGGGCAGGTATCATAACTTTCTTCCTCGGCTCGCAGGCTCTCATCGGCCATTGAGGAAAAGACTGTGGCGTCGGTCTTGGGCTTCTAAGCCTTTGCCTTTTTGGATTTTGGAGACTCCACCGAGGCCTCCTTCTTCCTTTTCTTGTCCTTGGCAGTCTTTGGAGCCTCTTCCTCACCAAGAGGGTGCGGTCTCATCAACACGCCTTCCCCAAGGCCTGCACAAGCCTGATATATCAAACTCACCACCGTCGAGAACACTTTCAAAGAATAGGGGAACAACAATAATGAGAGCATACCGTGATTCTTAGCCTGCTATCGTGTTCTAGCCAAATCGCGCCAGACGCGTTTGTTATATGGGAGAGCTGAATACAAAAGTTTAATCCATCCCGGAATGTCTTGGACCGCGCCAGGGAACCAAACGGTGGTTACACAATTAGTAGAAAATAAATCAAAAGAGAAGGAGGTCAAATCGGAAGAAGAAAAAGAGGTAATAAAACATACTTAATACAGGGATACTTACGTTTCATATTCCATTCCTCCGGGAACGACATTCTATCAGCAAGGATGATGTCCGAAGTTCTGATTCTAACAAATCAGCTCATCCATCCCCGATCTTTATCCTCGTCGAAGCAGGCGAAGAACGCCTTGGCAGATCGATGGTGCAGCTTAATTAGGCCCCCTAGAAAGAGACGAGGGCTGTATAATCTGATCAAGTGGTCTAGGGTGAAAGTCGTTCCCTCGACCATGTTAGTAATGTGTTGAATCATATATACAATCCTCCAAAAAGAAGGATAAATCTTACCGAGTGTAACTAGGTATTGACGACAAAGTCGAGAATCACCGGGTCAATTGGTAATGAGGAAGAATCTACGGGGCCTAAAGTAAAAGGGTATGTATATACGCTGAGAAAGCCAGCCTTGTACGTGACTGTGCTTTCGTCAGCTGTAGAAATTTCTACTCGGGCTGCCTCCCCCAACGCCAATCAATTTTTACCCTCTCTGTATCGAATACTACGCTTATATACCGATACATGGGCTCACATCGGCCCGGCGTAGAAGGGGGTTTTTCCATTGTGAAATCGGAGACGATGTCGAAAGGACCGGGGATGCACTGCTCGATGGTAGGAGGAGTTTTTGACTTTTCCTTAGACGGGCGTGATGAAGAAGCGGCTCCCTCCTTTTGAAGTACCGTTTTGGAAGTTTTTTCCATGGTTATAACTGAGTTTTGAAGAAAGAAGATGAAGAAGCAAACGCAGATAGATGATGAGAGTAGAAAACACTTAGTAAAATTCTGAAAACATGAAGATGTTGTAAAATTATGAAAAGGCAAGTGATTGAAGTATTTATAGAAGCCCTTGGGGCATATTTTGAAGCGAAAATGTCGAACTAATAGTGGTTTGTGGGCTTCTCGAGAATTGTGTTGACAGCGACCTCTGTGCAGCTTTTTATGTCACGTCATTTAATGCTCTGAGGAGACTGACGTCATAATAGGGATATCGAAGAAGCAAGAATCCAAGACCATTTATGGTCACTTCATTCTAAGAAACGCGGGGACTATCTGTATACGGCTAAAATCAGAGAACCCAATTTTGTGATCATTACGGCACTCAAAAAGCTCGAAGCAACTCGAGTTACAGCATCAAGGAGGCATGTCAATGATCCTCAACCTAAGGGCAGTGCAAATCGAAGACCAACATGGAAAGGCGAGATATTTCCAAAAGGCACGTGGTTAAAGCTGACCAAATACCCAAAATAATACAAACACGTACCGTGGCATTAAGTGGCTATACCAGCCACCTATCTTTGTAATAATTGCACATGTACTATGTTGGGTTTCCTCCTCTTATATAAAGGGGACCCTTGTCATTGAATACAAGAACAAGAACATTCTCTGCTCCTTAACTCAAGCGTTCTCTACAATTGCTCCATTAATTTATTGTCTTTCATTTATTATGTTCATTAATTGTTCTTCATTTATTACTTGTTATTGATCATAAAAAGGTTGTCTTCGAGGCCCTCAACACTGTTGTATCCTCATCGACCGCTCCCATTTAAACCCTCGAGCTCGACCTCGAGGCTCTATTTTGACCAAGGTCTAGACCCGTCTCTCACCTGCTCGGTTTGCATAATCTCATTATCCTTCGCTCTTATCTCATTTTCTTACTCCTCACTTAGCATCTATTGCCTAAACAACTAGTATTAAAATAGATCACTTATTTTTAAAACCACAAAATTAAATATAATTGTAATTACCATTTTCAAGGTAAACACTTTTACTCCTTTATATCGTGCTGGTTAATATTGAGGTCGTATGGTGTCAAGTCCTTGATATGAACAACCAAAACATAGGCTTCAATTTCATTACCCTCTTGAAGAACATATTTAACATGTTACATCCACATTTTATTTTATATGACATTTTTTTCTTATTAATTCTTTTCAAAAAGAATATCATCTTTATGTATTTGAAAATAATTTAATTTTAATTTTTTTATTTTATCTTTAATAGAAAATTTTATAGCCATAATCTCATAGTATATTTAAGATCTAATTTTGAAAATTATTTCTTTTCTTAAATTTTATGTCCAGTCAAACTACACCATATAAAATAATCAAATACTTCACTTGAACTTTTTTTCTTTGCAAGCTCTTTACCTTTTTCCACCTTGAGATTTCTATACCAATTCTAGTGCCTTCAACAAACACATGATTTCTTTCCACAAAATTGATCTTGAAGTGGTTAAAAAAAGAACAGATTTACCCGGTTACCCCTTTAAACAGGTGACTTGTCCCTTTGTATACCATAAAATACTAGTCTTAGGGTACATGTCTTGCGTGTGTATTTTATATTAATAATTATGCTATTTTAAAAAATTACAGAAATATTCTTAAATAATATATTAACTTATAAAATAAAAATTAATGAAAAATATATAAGTTCCTGAAAATGACGAATATTAATCTTATTTAGTTAACTCAATGAAAAAAGAGTCTTGCTCATACGATGAATTTAAAAAATAATTGAATAAAATTCTCTTGCTAATTAGTTAATTCTAAACTTAGTTATTTATTCTCAACAATAAAAGAAATAGTTTAATTTTGGTCGATTCAGGTTCGTCACATTTGCTCATCTGTAATTTTAGATACTGAACTGCATTTACAATTTTATCCAATAAGTTTATATTATCAAAGCGCAAGAAATTAATTTGCTTTCACTTTTGAGGTTTGTGTTCATTAGTATCATTGATTTTTGTCAACAACTTCTCTCTCTCTCTCTCTCTCTCTCTCTCTCTCTCTCTCTCTCTCTCTCTCTCTCTCTCTCTCTCTCTCTCTCTCTCTCTCTCTCTCTCTCTCTCTCTCTCTCTCTCTCTCTCTCTCTCTCTCTCTCTCTCTCTCTCTCTCTCTCTCTCTCTCTCTCTCTCTCTCTCTCTCTCTCTCTCTCTCTCTCTCTCTCTCTCTCTCTCTCTCTCTCTCTCTCTCTCTCTCTCTCTCTCTCTCTCTCTCTCTCTCTCTCTCTCTCTCTCTCTCTCTCTCTCTCTCTCTCTCTCTCTCTCTCTCTCTCTCTCTCTCTCTCTCTCTCTCTCTCTCTCTCTCTCTCTCTCTCTCTCTCTCTCTCTCTCTCTCTCTCTCTCTCTCTCTCTCTCTCTCTCTCTCTCTCTCTCTCTCTCTCTCTCTCTCTCTCTCTCTCTCTCTCTCTCTCTCTCTCTCTCTCTCTCTCTCTCTCTCTCTCTCTCTCTCTCTCTCTCTCTCTCTCTCTCTCTCTCTCTCTCTCTCTCTCTCTCTCTCTCTCTCTCTCTCTCTCTCTCTCTCTCTCTCTCTCCCTCCCTCCCTCTCTCAATCTTTTGATTCTTAAATATTTTGTTAGTAATTTATTTTAATTATTGATCAGTATACTTTTTAAATTCAGGTTAATAATAATTACTGCTACCATTTTTATTATCAAAAAAAAAAATTAGGAAGAAAGAATGAAAATGCATGCATAAACCTAACGTCATTTAATTAGGATAACTTTAATGATATAAAATTCTTTGGTAAATTAAGTTCCTAAATATAAAAAAATTATATAATTCAAATAAAAAAGATTTATTAATCATTATTTTAACTATTAGTAACATAATTAAATTATAATCATAATTATAAATTTCTCTAATGTGAAACCTATTTTTAAAGTCTAAAAAAGTTGAACTATATTTTCATAGGGGCTTAGTAATTTTAATATAGTATAGATAGATAAAGAAGATGATATAATATAATAAAGCCAAGATATGATAGTAACTCGTTTTATAGATCGAATTGTTCAATTTAAAATGAAAAGAGTTATATATTTAACCTGTGCATTCTCTTTCCATTTTTTCTTTTTCCTTTGCATTCCATTTTCTTTCGATAATTTTTTGTGATGCATGTAATGGACAAATAAAAACATGTCATTTTGGAGTCATTTTACTTTGTAATCAATTCTAATAATGTTTTGCATTTTGCCTTCCATTACTTTCGATTTGGAACAAGCAATAAAATATATGAAATATTCTAAAACTCAAAATAAGATTGTGTATTGCTATCTTCCTTTCTTTTTCTTTAAATTAACATTTTACAGTATATATCACGATTTTACAAAGATAATATTATAAACCTAACAATTTGTAGGAAAAATATTGTTGTATTGCCAATACATAGTTAAAACGTCTATCAGTTTGTTGATTTTCAACCCTATATATACCTATATTAAAAAATTTCCAGAATACTAACTCTAACAAAATTCTTTTTATATAATTTAAATAAGTTTTTAGATGTTTTTTTCCTTTTGAATGAACTAATATAGATTGTTAGATAATAGTTTAATTCCACGCCTATTTAGGCAGTACCACTAAAGTTTGGACGGAGACGTGAAGAGCCTATTCCCTGTTCATTCATATTCTTAGTTTTACTATGAAAGTTAAATTAAATCTGTTATAACTAAAAGTTAAGAAAGATCAATTCAAAACCACAGATTGATCGATATTCAATTTGTTAATTGATCTTTCAATTTATTGGGGCAATGTTTTTAGAGGTGAGTGGTGACGAATGTATAATTTTTTATGATTCTTATGCATTATGAAATATTGTTATGTTTTTTTTTTTTCCTGCATTGGTATTGAAGGAATAATTTAGCTTTCATAGGGTTAAATACTGGCAAAAGTTACTTTTATACGTAATATTTGAAATACGAACATATATAACAAGTAAACAAATTTGATACTATGGCATATTATATTATGGCTTGTCATATGTTTTCAGCGTATTAAATTTAAAAGTTGGGAAATTAGAACTCCCTAAACTTGGCAACTCTGTGTCAGAAATTAATCTCGTCCATCACTTCGGCACTTTGGTAATTGTATCGTTAAGCAAGAATATCACACCAAGAAGAATCATTCATCCATAAATCACGAGAATACATACTCATTACCATAAAAACAGCAATCTAGACTAAAAAGAAAACTTATGGTTACAATGAAATTTAATTGTAGGAAATCCAAAAGCTAAAAGAGAAAGAAGAATTTATCCAAGTAGCAGCTCATCCAACCACTTAAACTAAAAATAATCGGTGAAGGTATAAAATATACATAGTTCATGTATTATATATGTATAATCATGTATAAACATTGTATAATCTATATATATGGTTAGAAAAAATAAACAATAAAGATGGCCGGCTATATGCGTAAAGATCCCAAAGAGAAACTCAATTTAAAATCGAAAACCAACCTTATAAGAGGATATACGGAAGTTACTGAGAAACTCAATTTATGTGATCTCTTAAATAAGTTATTCAAGATTGTATCATTGCATAAGCTTTTTAATAGATGCGATATACGAACCCTAATTAAATATAAGGAAATAATTTATATTGGAAAATCCTTAATTAAATATTAGGATTTACTACATATTCAAATAAGGAAAGAAAATTTAACTAAATTTTTTAGTTGATTTCAAGATCTAAATATTTGGAAAATAACTTAAATTACTATTTAGTCCAATTTGAAATCTATTTTTTAAGGGTAAAAATGACGAACGACATTTCATTAAAGATTTTTGTGCTTTTAATATAACTAAATTTAGTGTATGTGCGATGATGCACGTGTATTATGCGTTATGCACAAAAGAGCGTATTTTAATTAGATAGAATAAGAATGAATTAGGTATAAACGTAATATTTAAATGGTAAACTGTCTAAAATAGTGCATATTAAATTGAATAAGAATGAATTAAGTGTAATAGCAATTGACGATGCAAAAAAAGTTATTACATTAAAGAAATAGTTGTATTCATACACGCTAAATTGAGTGTTACAATGAAGCTTGGATGTGGTGATGTTGTTGGAACCATTAGCTAGACTGTTGGTACCCTCTTGATGCCATTTATTGAACAATGTGATGTGCGCCGGGAAGAATGTTGCTTCAGTTGTTACTGGTAAGAGGAAGGCACCTCTAAAATATAACGGTATTGTCGATGCATTCAGCAAAACAACTCAGAATCTGCAAAAATAGGTATAATTATATAGTTGTAATAAATGTAAAAATCATGTATAATATGTATAATTAAGTTGCGTATAGTTGAGAAAGTTTCATAAAAAAAAAAATATTGCTTGACGAATAACAAAAGATCATCATACAATTACTATGCCAGAACAACAAAGCAAACCAGATTCAATTGAGATTTTTCTTAGAGAATACACACATACATATACACGTGAGTGCATGAGTGTGCTAAAAGAGAACATGCAGAAACAATTTCCTCAATATAATTCTTGTTTCATATAACTAATTGACATTCAATAATGAAACTATCGTTAACATATCCAAATATCATAAATCATATAAGAATAATAATATTTACATTGAATATTCACTGTAAACACATAATTTTGCTACCTTAGGACATATTTTATAGTGGTGAATCTTACCTGATATATCTTTATAGACGATGTTCTTGGTATATGTTCTTTTTTTTCGCTGCTCGGTCATGACTAAAACCTTTGTTGTTGATATAGATATTCCCCTTGAAAGTGCAACATATAGTTGTCCATGTGAGAATACGTGTTGTGGTAAGTACAATCCCACATTAGGTATTGTTCGTCCTTGTGCTTTATTTATTATCATCGAAAAGCAAATTGTTTTCTGATGAATTTGAAAGGGTAACCTTCATTTTCTGGAGGTGAAAGTTGAATTCTGGGAATGAACACATGTTTGGAAGCATTTTCGCCCATCATTATTTCTGCATGAATGACGTTGTTGTCAAAGCCTCTACATATTATTCTTGTACCATTACATAAGCCATTTGCAGGGTCCAAATTTCTTAGTAACAAGATCATAGCATTTTTCTTCAAAACCAACCTGTCAAGCAACAAATAATTATCTTTAAGCATAACAAGCAGAAGTTCAGGTTATGTGTTATGTATCATCCAAATGATTTCATAATACTCTACAGAGAAAGAGCCATACTTTATTACAGTAACACTAAAATTACATGGTCTAAGGATGAAGTAATGTTACTTTGTCTTTATTTCCTTGACAGTTACGAAGAATGTAATGAACAGAATATTTTAGAAATTATAGAAAAATTCAAAAAAAAAAATCGTCATTCACACAAAAAAAGTAGTTACCCGCAAACTCTAAAATAATCAACTAAATCTGCAATTCCATATTGTAAAGATGAAGCTGCTGTATGTAATACTATATATTAACATATGTGATGACCCAAAGGGTCATCTTATGAATTAAGACTCAATTTCAGAACCTAAAAAAAACTAATTTTAATTACTTCAATTTACGTGCACAGTCCGAGCATGAAACCGGAAAGTTTTTATGTGAAAATATGTCAAATAATAATTTTGGAATTTAAAATTCAGTTTTAGTGGACTCTGGTCAACATTTTGAGTAAGCGGACCCGGATCTGTGTTCTGACGATCTCGGGAGGTCCGAAGTAAAATATGGGACTTGTGCATATGCCCAGAATTAAATTCCGAGGTCCCTAGCTTTAGAAATCAATTTTTGAAGAAAATTATTTTGCTGGATTATTAAGGAAATAAAGAAATGAATTAATGTGTGAAATCATTGGTATCGGGCCCGTACCTTGGTTCCGGAGCCTGGTACAGGTTTGTTATGATATTTAAGTCCTATATGTGAAATTTGGTGAAAATCGAATTAATTTGGTATGATTCGGACGTCCGGTTTAGAAAATAGTGAAATTGAAGTGTTCTTGAGAAAATCATGAGTTTTGAGGTTGAATTCGTAGTTTTAAATGTTATTTTTGTGATTTGATCGCACGAGCAAGTCCGTATGATGTTATTAGACTTGCGTGCATGTTTAGTTTGGAGCCCCGAGGGCTCAGGTGAGTTTCGAGTAGGCTACGAAGTGTTTAGAACTTAGAAATCTCAGTTGGTGCATCTGGTGTCTGTCACCAGGCCTCTGATATCGCAATTGCGAGATCAAGCTCCGCAATTGCGATGCTGACAGACCTGGGAAATGCGACATTTTTGTTCGCAAATGCGAACCAGACCTGGGAAGGCCATCCTTGTAAATGCGAGATTTACTTCGCAAATGCGAAGACTGCGCAGCAAGCTCAGAAGTCGCAAATGCGACATTTAGGTTGCAAATGCAAAGGCAACAGTAATTTCGAAGGGTTCGCAATTGCAAACCCCTGATCGCATTTGCGATAACCTCAGCCTGTTAAGTGGAATTTTAGACGGGATTTTCACCCATTTTTCAATTCTCTCAACCCTAAACCTCCATAGGCGATTTTTCAAAGACTCAAACTTCTCCAAATCATAGGTAAGTCATTCCTAACTACTTTCTTTCAATCCTTTACAACTTTTACAAGATTTCAACCAAAAACCTAGAACATCCAAGGTAAAATTTGGGATTTTTTGGTAGAACTTAATAATTTCGAAATTTGGAAATTTAGACCTCGAATTGAGGTCGGATTTCAAAACCAGTTGTATATCCGGGCTCGGGGGAGAATGGGTAAACAGGTTTTGGTCCGAACCTCAAGGTTAGACCAAGCGGGCCCAGGATCGATTCTTGTCTTTTGATAGGAGAACATAGGAAAACCATAGTTTTTCATTAAAATTAATTATGATTAGATTCGAGCGGGTTAGAGGCAAAATTCTAAAGGAAAAGTTGTGATTGAGCAGAGAGTGGCCTGCGGAATTGAGCTAAGTGTTTGGTTTAACCTTGACTTGAGGGAATACGAATCCCCAACTTAAATGCTATATGAAATTTCATGTGTGTGGTGTATAGGTCGGATGACGAGTATCTATGCACCACCAAATTATTTGTTTAACATGTTCGCTTTCCCCGATCCAATTCACTATATGCTTGTCTTGATTGTTTTCATGATTTTGATGCCTCCATGTCTACTTATTTTTGTCAACTTGTTGTTAAATATTGTTTCAGGTATTTGGAAGTGTTAGTTGATCCCTTGGCTTCATTGTGGTACGAAAAGGGTTGAGCTGGTTGACATTGTTTTACGATACACTCCGGTTGGTTTTATTGTGAAATGATAATTGATGAAGTTCATGAATAGTATAGTTTTCTGCTTACAATTGTTGATACATAAATATTGTGAAAGGCTTTGACCTAAATTGTGAAATCTTTTTATAAATAAAGAGATGTGATTTTCTGGTGGGAGCGGGTTGCACGCCGCAACAAGGAGTAATAAGGGTGGACAGGTGGGACCCGGTTTCACGTCGCAACAGGAGAAATAAGGGTGATATATATAGGTAGGAGCAATAAGGGTGGACAGGTTTGTCACGACCCAAATTCCCAAACCACGGGATCGTGATGGCGCCTAACACAATACTTGCTAGGCAATCCAATGTTAGAAATTTACTAACCATTTTCCTTTAAAGTTACTTACAGATAATAGAACAATTCAAAATAAATACGAATCTAATACTTTCCAATAGATAACTTCATGAAATACTAATAACGATCAATAATTAAACCGAACCACGAACTAAATATATAACTATAAAACTACCCCAGGGTCTGGTGTCACAATTCACGAACTACTGAGAATACTACAAATAATGGCTGAAAGAAGTATATATGTATGTTTCCAACGAAATAAAACAACGTCTATAAAGTAAAGAGAAGACTCCAAGAATCTGCGGACGCCAGCAGATCTAAATCGTGTCTCCGAACGAAAATGCTCAGCTACTAAGATCTCTTAACTCTGGCCGGTACCTGGATCTGCACAAAAGAGTGCAGAGTATAGTATCAATACAACCGACCCCATGCATTGAGTAAGTGTCGAGCCTAACCTCGACGAAGTAGTGACGAGGCTAAGGCGGGGCGTTAACAATGTAACCTGTGAACAATATATATAATAAAGCAAGAAAAAAACAATAATAATAATCTCGATAACCAGTAACTTGCCACAGTAAATAAAAACAACTCGGATAACTCTTTTCAGATATCAATTGTAATCAACTCCTCAAAATTTCTAAGTTTCAATTTAAATCACAATAAAATTAGAGTATGAAAACCATTTTAAATAAAACCGGAGTTTTCCAAATCCTTATTTTTGAAAATCAGTAAAACATAAATATTCACCCTTATCGCTCCTTGTTGCGGCGTGCAACCCGATCCCACCTGTCTACCCTTATCACTCCTTTTTGCGGCGTGCAACCCGCTCCCATCAGACATATCATATTAGTTTATTCATAAAGACTTTCACAATTCAGGCCAAGCCTTTCACAACATTTTTATATCAACAATTGTAAACAGAAGCTGTAAAACTCATAAACTTCATCAATTATCATTTCATAACAAAGCCAACCAGAATATATATACATATCGTAACACTGGAAATCAGCTCAATCCTTATGTAACACAACAAAACCAAAAGAATAGTCAACACTTCCAAAATACTTGAAGCAATACTTAACAACAATTTACAAATCCAAATAGACATATAAACCTCAATGATCATGAAGAAATTAAGCCCGGAAGTAAATAATTGAAAATCGGGGAAGGGATCATGTTTAACAGACAATTTGGTGGTGCATAGATACTCATCACTTCACCTATACACCACACACATGTGAATTCACATAGCATTTAAGTGGGGATTCCTATTCCCTCAAGTCAAGGTTAAACCAAGCACTTACCTCAATTTCGCAGGCCACACACTGCTCAATTACAGTTTTTCCTTTCGAATTTGCCTCTAGCCCCCTCGAATCTAATCATAATTAGTTTAATATCATTAATTTATGCTAAAAGAACTAACTTTACTGAAAAATCATTATTTTCTTAGCTTTCTAAAAACAAAAGTTAAAACTGACCCCGTGCCCACTTGGTCCAAACTCGGGGTTCGGACCAAATTCCATTTACCCATTCTCCCCCGAACCCGAATATGCAATTAGTTTTAAAATCCAA
This sequence comes from Nicotiana paniculata, assembly GCA_005239505.1. Classification (NCBI taxonomy): domain Eukaryota; kingdom Viridiplantae; phylum Streptophyta; class Magnoliopsida; order Solanales; family Solanaceae; genus Nicotiana; species Nicotiana paniculata. The sequence continues at coordinate 27,329 of ML310904.1, forward strand.
CCTCAATTCGAGGTCAAAATCCCATTTTTACAAAATTCCCCAATTCTACCCAAACCCTCAATTTTTACCATGAAAATTCTTGATTTTGGATTGAAAAGTGATGAAAAACATTGGGTAATTGAAAGAAAAGAGTTAATGAACATTTACCTATGATTTTGGAAGAAAAAGCCTTGAGAAAATCGCCCTAAGTCTTCTACCCTAATGAAAATAAGAAGAAAAAGGTTGGAGTTCTAATTAATATGAATTCACTGCCCGTCGCACGCGCGGAAAGGCTTTCGCTTCTGCGGAAAAAAGCTAGGCAGCTTGGGCGCACCTGCGACTGCATTACCGCTTCTGCGGTCGCGCACCTGCGCTGAAGGGTCCGCACCTGCGGAAAAGAGAACCCATGCTTGGTCGCACCTACGGCTTCCGCTCGCACCTGCGGCCAAAGGCTCGCAGGTGCGGGCACACCAGAACTGGTGCACTAGCAAATTTTTACAAGTTTAAAAACATCCTGAAGCCTACCCGAAACTCACCCAAGCCCTCGGGGCTCTAAATCAAACATGCACACAAGTCTAAAAACATCATACAGACTTGCACGTGTAATCAAATCATGAAAATAACATTTAAAACTATGGATTTAACCTCCAAACTCATCATTTTTCTCAAGAACATTCAACTTTCACTATTTCTCAATCGGACGTCCGAATCACGTCAAATCAACTCCGATTCTTACCAAATTTTACAGATAGGATGTAAATATCATAACAAACCTGTATCAAGCTCCGGAACCAAAATACGGGCCCGATACCAGCGGTTTCAAATATTAATTCATTTCTTTATTTCATTAAGAATCTAACAAAACAATTTCTTTCAAAAATTGATTTTTAAGGCTAGGGACCTCGGAATTCAGTTCCGGGCATGCGCCCAAGTCCCATATTTTAATGCAGACTTCCTGGGATCGTCAGAACACGAATCTGGGTCCGTTCACTCAAAATTTTGAACCAAGTTAGCTAAAACAAATTTTTAAATTCCAAAAATTACTATTTCTCATATTTTCACATAAAAGCTTTCCGGTTTCACCCCGGACTACGCATGCAAATCGAGGTAAATAACATTAATCTTTAAGGCTAATGAGCCTGGAATGGAGTTTTAATTTATAAGATGACCCTTTGGGTCATCACTGGTGGGAGCAGGTTGCGCGCTGCAACAAGGTGCAATAAGGGAGGATCTTCATGTTTTACTGATTATATGATAAAGACTGGAAAACTTACTGTTTTATTCTATTGTTCCCATACTCTAATTTTACCGTTATTTTAAATTAAACTTGGAAATTTTCGTGAGGATTGGTTATAGCTGAGATTTGGAAAGGTTAACCGAGTTGTTTTATTAATTGTTGCAAGTTACTATTTAATTACTTTATTATTCCCTTCTTGCTTTATTGTACATTGTATCCAGGTTATATTATAAGTGCATCGTCGTAGCCTCGTCACTACTTCATCGAGGTTAGGCTCGGCACTTACCAGTACATGGGGTCGGTTGTACTGATACTGCACTCTACACTTCTTGTGCAGATCCAGGTTCCGGCCAGAGTTGAGTTATCGAGTAGTAGTTGAGCATTCGTACGGAGACACGAGGTAGATCTGCCAGTGTCCGCAGATTCCTAGTCTTCTCTACATTATTTAGATTGTTGTTTTATTTCATTCAAAACATATATATATTTCTTTCATCCAAATACGTATAGTATTCTTTAGTAGTTCGTGAATTGTGACTCCAGACCCTGGGTAGCTAGATATTAGAATTCTCTACCAACCGCTCCAAAATGTAAGTACTTTCCACTGGAATGAAATGTGCTGATTTAGTCAACCCAAACGGTGTCAAACTTCCTTTGAGTCTGTGGGAGTCCAACAACGAAGTCCATAGTGATACGCTCCCACTTTCACTCAGGAATATCTATCTGCTGAAGTAAACCACCGGGTCTCTGATGCTCATATTTCACTTGTTGGCAATTCAAACAACGATCCACATAAGCAACGATATCTTTTTTCATCCTTCGCCACCAGTAGTGTTGTCGCAGGTCCTGGTACATCTTGGCAGCACCCGGGTGAATAGAGTACCTAGAACTGTGAGCTTCTTCAAGAATCAACTCACGAAGGCCATTAACATTAGGCACACATATACGACCATTCGTCCTTAAAACACCATTATCTCCAACTGTAACCTTCTTGGCACCACCGTGCCCAGCTGTGTCCCTAAGGACCATCAAGTGTAGGTCATCATCATGCCGATCTCTGATACGCTCGAATAAGGAAGACCGAGCAACTGTACAAGCTAGAACATGGCTTGGCGAAATATCCAACCTCACGAACTGATTAGCCAATGTCTGAATATCTGAAGCTAACGGTCTCTCACCAACTGGAATACATGCAAGGCCGCCCATACTTAACGCTTTCCTACTCAATGCATAGGCCACCACATTGGCCTTTCCCGGATGGTACAATATAGTGACATCATAATCTTTCAATAACTCTAATCATCTCCTCTGTCTCAAATTAAGATACTTTTGCTTGAACATGTACTGGAGGAGGCTATGATGATCCGTGTAAACCTCACATGGCACGCCATAAAGATAGTGCCTCCATATTTTCAATGCATAAACAATGGTTGCCAACTCTAAGTCATGGACAGGATAATTCTTCTCCTGAATATTTAACTATCGAGACGCATATTCTATCACCCTGCCCTCTTGCATCAATACCGCTCCCAACCCAACACGGGAAGCATCATAATATACCGTGAAAGATCCTAAACCTGATGGTAACACCAATACTGATGCTGAGGTCAAGGTTGTCTTAAGCTTCTGAAAGCTCGCCTCACACTCATCTGACCATTTAAATGGGGCACCCTTCTGAGTCCATCTCGTCATCGGGGCTGCTATAGACGAGAACCCCTCCACAAAACGACGGTGGTATTCCGCCAAACCCAAGAAGCTCCTGATTTCCGTGGCTGAAGTGGGTCTAGGCCAGTTCTTGACTGCCTCTATCTTTTTAGAATCTACCTGAATACCCTCTGCTAATACGATGTGACCCGAGAAAGCTATCTAACCAGAATTCACACTTTGAAAATTTTGCATACAACTGATTATCCCTCAAAGTCTGGAGTGTTATACGGAGGTGTTGTTCATATTCCTCCCGACTGCGGGAGTATATAAGAATATCATCAATGAACACAATTATGAAGGAATCCAGATAAGGCTTGAAAACTCTATTCATCAAATCCATAAAGGCTGATGGGGCATTAGTCAAACCAAAAGACATCACCAAAAATTCATAGTGCCCATACATTGTCCAAAAGGCTGTTTTAGGAACATCGGACGCCCTAATCTTCAACTGATGGTAGCCCAATCTCACATCTATTTTTGAAAACACACTGGCACCCTGGATCGAATAAATCATCAATTCTCGGCAATGGATACTTATTTTTTATAGTAGCTTTATTCAACTGCCGGTAGTCTATACACATTCTCATCGATCTATCCTTCTTCTTTACAAACAAAACCGGTGCACCCCAGGGCGAGACACTAGGCCTGATGAAACCTTTATCAAGCAGGTCTTGCAACTGTTCTTTCAATTCTTTCAATTTTGGTGGGGCCATCCGGTATGGAGGAATAGAAATGGGCTGAGTGCCCGGAGCAACATCAATACAAAAATCGATATCCCTGTCGGGTGGCATCCCCGACAGGTCTGCAGGAAACACTTCGGGAAACTCCCGAACAATAGGCACTAACTCTATTGGAGAAATCTCGGGATCAGAATCACGATTGTGATCCAAATAAGCCAAACATCCTTTCTCAACCATGCGACGAGCCTTTGCATAAGAAATCACTCTGCTGGGAGTCTAACAATTCCTTTTCACTGGCCATTGTAGGTGTACCTAAAATAAAGCATGCATAAGAGTTTTATAAGTTATAAAAGTGATTAATTCAATAATTTATTATTTTTATGATATAAGGAAGATTATTTACCTGAACGGATGTAATTGTTGAAATCTTAGTGATTCAAACATGGCAATCACAATAACGCAAATCATGTAGTTTTATTATAACACAAAATTAAAGCAGATAGTCTAATTTTTAATTCTTTTTAAAATAAGCAACTTGAGCTGGCATAGAAATTATAAGTATTATAAATTATACAACAAAGGAAAAATATTTAAGTGATAAGACTTAGGTCGAATGTCTAATCGATTTTTTGTGATGAATTGCAATTGTTCAATAACCTGTATTAAATTTGTAAATTACGTGAGATGTGAAATTAGCCAAGTCTAAAACATGAAACAAAAACTATATAATAAGAATTTATTGATGCAAAAATAAAAATAAATTATTGATGCATCACTAAAAACTAGTGCATGCAAACGTGCTTGTAAAATACGAAGTAGTAAAAGATGTTGATATTTGTAAAAGAAACAACACCTGAAATTACGATGTTGAAATAAGGCGAACTTTGACGATTAAATTATGACATTATAGCTTCTTTTATAGAAGTGTTATGGTACACAATTTGACACATAAAAGGAATTATATAAAGTAAATTTATGTGTAGGTCAAAAAGACAAGAAAAATTTACCAAATAATAAAAACTTCTACCAAAATATTTCCTTGTGTAACCACACGGAACCACAATTATGACATCCCATTACATTAAAGGTCGTCCAGGAAGTCAAATTCTTTAAAACACTTTCCTTGTGCAACGGAACCACAATAATGATGGTTCCATTTTACCCGATATGGAACTTTTTCTGGTTGTAATCGAATCCCGGTATGTAATTTGGTGTGAGTTAATTTGTCAAGATCTAAATTTTCAACTTTAGGGATCGTGATGACGTCTAATACCATCCTTGCTAGGCAAGCCAATGCTAGTGCCCGATTAACTATTTTTCTTGAATTATTCATTTAAATATAATAAAATAAATCTAAAGTAAACTTAATCTAATGATTTTCAAAGAACAACTCCAAATATAAAATAATAAACAAATAAATAAATCGAGCAACAAACTAACTATATAAATAACTCCAAAACTACCTCAGGGTCTGGTGTCACAATTCACGAACTACTAAAGAATACTACAAATAATGGGTTGAAAGAAATAATATAATTGTTTTGAGAATATATAAAACAGTCTCTACGAACTAAGAGAAAACTGTCGGGATCTGCGAACGCTGGCAGATATACCTCGTGTCTCCGGATAATGGATGACTGCTACTAAAAATCTCTACTGCTGGTTGGTACCTGGATCTACACAAAAGTGTGAAGAGTGTAGTATCAGTACAACCGATCCCTTGTACTGAGTAAGTGCCGAGCCTAACCCCAACGAAGTAGTGACGAGGTTAAGGCGGGGCAATTATAACTTAACCTGTGACTATATATATATATATATATATATATATATATATATATATATATATATATATATATATATATATATATATATATATATATATATAATATAATTGCAACAATGAATAAATAAAATAACTCAGTCGCTTATTCCAGGCCTCGACTGTCACCAAAGTTTCACACAACTTTTCAAGTTTCCAAACTTTAATTTAAAATAACCAAATGTGCAAGATATGGAAAAACGGTAGGATAGAATAATAGACTTCCAAATCTCTGTAATAAAAATCAGTAAAGCATAATTATCCTCCCTTATCACTATCATATATTTATATTTTTTCTGTCCACCCTTATCACAGTCATATATATTTATTTTCCGTGTCCACCTTTATCACAGTCATATATATTTATTTTCCATGTCCACCCTTATCACAGTCATACATATATTTTCTCTGTCCACCCTTATCACAATCATATATATTTGTTTCCTATGTCCACCCTTATCACAGTCATATATATATATTCCCTGTCCACCCTTATCACAGTTATATATATTTATTTCCCCTTTCCACCCTTATCACAGTCATATATAATTATTTTTCCTGTCCACCCTTATCACAGTCATATATATTTACTTCTCATGTCCACTCTTATCACAATCATATATATATTTCCTCTGTCAACCCTTATCACAATCATATATATATTTGTATATTTAACAAAAACTTTCACAATTCAGGCCAAGCCTTTCACAACACTTTTATCTCAACAATTGTAAACAGAAAATTGTACTTCTCATAAACTCATCAATATTATCAAAAAAATGGAACCAACAAGAATATATATATATATATATATATATATATCAACTCACTCAACCTTTATGTAGACGTAAACATTATAGCAAAGATGAGAATAGTTTTACTATAATTACAGATCCATGGTACAAACATGGTCAACTAAAAGACAATATGCAATCACAATTCCAGCAAACTACCAAATGCATGTAACAAATGTGAAAACATGAATGACTATTTGCTTTATAAGTATATCAAGAATATGGACTCTGGAATCAGTACGGCTCGTTCAATTCACAACAACTTGTCTCAAGCATCCCATTTTAAGATCCTAAATTACTCAACAGAATCAAGCACCATCTTAAGTTAACCAGATTATGGTAGACTAAGAGAAATATATATATTCGGTCATACCTAGTAGCATTACCCTCTTCTTTACATGAGGAGCTCTCTATAAACCAAGGAATACACTAATACTTTTCCAAAAATAATTGCAACTAGACTTAACAATAAATTAACAAGCCAAGTAATCATAGAAACAACAATGGACATGAAACTTATAACCCGAGCAATTAAATTGGAAACGGAGAGGGGATCATGTAAGCAGATAATTTGGTGGTGCATAGATACTCGTCACCTCACCTATACACCACTCATATGCAGTTTCACATAACAATTTAGTTGGGAATTCCTATTCCCTCAAGTCAAGTTTAAACCAAGCACTTATCTCAACTTCGCAGGTCACTCACTGTTTAATTATAGCTTTTCCTCTTGAATTCACCTCCAATATACTCGAATTTAATCATAATTAACTTAATATAATTAATTAATGATAAATGAACTAACTTTACTGAAAATTATAATTTTTTCTAAGTTTCTCAAAAAAAGTTAAAACCCGACCTCGGGCCCGCTTGGTCCAAACTCGGGGTTCGGACCAAATCACGTTTACCCATTCACCCCGTGCCCGAAAATGCAATTAGTTTCGAAATCCGACCTCAATTCGAAGTAAAGATTCGATTTTTACAAAATTCCCTAATTCTATCCAAACTCTCAATTTTTACCATGAAAATTCTTGATTTTTGATTTAAAAGTGATGAAAAACATTGGATGATTGAAATATAACCAAAAAAAAGAGTAGAGAACACTTACCCCAATCTCTATGGTGAAAATCGCTCAAATCCGAGCTCTCCAACTCAAAATATGACCGAACTAACAAACCCTAGTTTTATATATTTTTCTTCCAATTATTCTACCTCGTTTCTCATACCAAACGTCCTGAAACTCGATTTTTATGTCTTCAATGGATTCCTTGTGAAATTCTTGTCAAGTTATGCTTTTTAATCAATCAATTTGATCTTATAATGAATGAAACATGTAGATTTTAATATTTGAAAATAGTACAGATTTTTAAATACGCTGCCAATGGTCATTTCGTAATTAATCTGAAAAATCTGGCAACCTTAGTGAAATGACCATAAAATCCTCATACGATGTCCAAATTCAACGATTCTCTTTGCTATGAGTCCGTAATTACGATACGGATCTAATACTTCATTCAAAACAGAAATCAGGGCTCATTTTTTCAATATGATATCATTCATGCTTGAAGAAACGACGTCGAAGCATAAGAAAGAACGAGCACAACACAACCCAAACCTATTCGAAAATCACCCGAGCCCTCGGGGCTCTAAACCAAACATGAACGCAAGTCTAAAAATATCATAAGGACTTGCTCGTGCGATCAAATCATGAAAATAACATGTAAAACTATGAATTAACCTCAAAACTCATCATTTTTCTCAAGAACACTTCAATTTCACTATTTCTCAATCGGACGTCCGAATCACATCAACTAAACTCCAATTCTCACCAAACTTCACGGTTAGTATTCAAATACTATAACAAATCTGTACCGGGCTCCGGAACCAAAATACGAGCCCGATACCAATGGTTTCAAATGTTAATTCTTTTCTTTATTTCATTAATAATTCAGCAAAATAATTTCTTTCAAAAATTGATTTCTAAGGCTTGAGACCTCGGAATTTATTTTCGGGCATACTCCCAAGTCCCATATTTTACTGCGGACCTCCCGGGATCGTCAGAACACACATCCGGGTCCATTTATTAAAAATGTTGAATCAGGTCAACTAAAACCAAAATTTAATTCTAAAAATTATTATTTCTTATATTTTCACATAATGGCTTTCCGTTTTCATGCCCGGACTGCGCAAACAAATCAAGGTAATTAAAATTAATCTTTTTATGGCTAATAAGCCTAGAACGGAGTTTTAATTCATAAAACGACCCCTTGGGTCATCACAATCTCCATCTCTAAAACAAACGTTCGTCCTCTAACGGACACAGAAAATTACCTGAATTGGCAAAAAAATGTGGATATCTACTCTGCATGTCCGACTCGAACTCCCAAGTCGCTGCCTCAATGGTATGACCTTTCCATTGCACTTGAACTGAAGAAAAACTCTTAGACCTCAGCTGACGAACTTGTCGGTCTAGAACGGCTACCGGCTCCTCCTCATAAGTCAAGTCTTTGTCCAACTGGACAGAGCTAAAACCTTCGTGTCTAGATCCATTTGAGGCTTTACAATAGGTGCTGATGTTCGAGCTCTAGATTGAGCTCTACTTCTGTCTCTTCCCCTAATCGTAGTTGTCATCTGGGCTTCATCTCTTGTCTAGTTGTAGACGCTTTGTGTGTTGTCGAGATTTGTGAGAGGACGAGAATAGACAAGTTCAATCATCAATGGTAGAATAAATTCGCACGATAGAGTAGAATATAAGTGAAATTTTTCCTAACTTGATAGCCTCTAAGAGATAAGTACATACATCTCCGTACCGATCCTTCAGACTCTACCAAGTTCGTTCGTGAATTGTGAGACCTAAGAAACCTATTGCACTGATACCAACTTGTCACAACCCAAATTCCCAACCTTAGGGTTCATGATGGCACCTAACACCACCCTTGCTAGGGCAGTCAATGTTAGAGTTCGATTAACTATTTTCCTTGGATTATCCATTTAAACATAATAAAATAAGTTTAAAGTAAACTTAATCTAATAGTTTCCAAAGAACAACTTCAAATATAAAATAATAGATAAATAGATAAACCGAGCCACGAACTAACAATATAGATAACTCCAAAGCTACCCTAGGGTCTGGTGTCACAATTCACGAACTACTAAAGAATACTACAAATAATAGGCTGAAAGAAATAATATAACTTTTTTGAGAATATATAAAACAGTCTCTACAAACTAAGAGAAAACTCTTCGGATCTGCGAAGGCCGACAGATATACCTCGTGTCTCCGGATAATGGATGGCTGTTACTAAAAATCTCTACTATTGGACGGTACCTGGATCTGCACAAAAGTGTGCAGAGTGTAGTATCAGCACAACCGACCCCATGTACTGAGTAAGTGCCGAGCCTAACCCTGATGAAGTAGTGACGAGGCTAAGTCGGGGCAATTATAACTTAACCTGCGACAATATATGTATATAATAAGGTATTAAACAATTCTACGCAAACAAAAAAATATAACCGCAACAATAAATAAATAAAATAACTCATTCTCTTATTCCAGGCCTCGGTTGTCACCAAAATTTCACACAACTTTCCAAGTTTTCAAATTTTAATTTAAAATAACCAAATGCGCAAGATATAGGGAAACAGTAGGATAGAACAATAGACTTCCAAATCTCTTTAATAAAAATCAGTAAAGCATAATTATCCTCCCTTATCACTGTCATATATTTATATTTTTCATGTCCACCCTTATCACGGTCATATATATTTCCCCTGTCTATCCTTATCACAGTCATATATATTTATTTTCCCTGCTCACCCTTATCACAGTCATATATATTTATTTTCCCCGTCCACCCTTATCACAGTCATATATATATTTTCCTGCCCACCCTTATCACAGTCGTATATATTTATTTCCTTTATCCACCCTTATCACAGTCATATATATTTATTTCTCCTGTCCACCCTTATCACAGTCATATATATTTGTATATTTACCAAAAACTTTCACAATTCAAGCCAAGCCTTTCACAACACTTTTATCTCAATAATTGTAAACAGAAAAATGTACTTCTCATAAACTGATCAATATTATCACAAAAATGGAACCAACAGGAATACATACATATATATATATATACATATATATATATATATACATATATATATATATATACATATATATATACATATATATATACATATATACATATATATATATATCGTAAAACAATGTCAACCCACTCAACCTTTATATAGACGTAAATATTGTAGCAAAGATGAGAATAGCTTTACTATAATTACAGATCCATGTACAAGCCTGGTCAATTACAAGACAATATGCAATCACAATCTCCAGCGAAGTACCAAATGCATGTAACAAATGTGAAAACATGAATGACTATTTGATTTATACGTATATCAAGAATATGGACTATGGAATCAGTACGGCTCTTTCAATTCAGAACAACTTGTCTCAAGTATCCCATTTTAAGATCCTAAATTACTCAACGGAATCAAGCACCATCTTAAGCTAACCAGATTATGGTAGACTAAGAGAAACATATATACTCAGTGCATACCTAGTAGCATTTCCCTCTTCTTTACGGGAGGAGCTCTCTATAACAAAGGAATACACTAATATTTTTTCAAAAATAATTTCAACCAGACTTAACAATAAACTAACAAGCCAAGTAATCATAGAAACAACAATGGACATGAAACAATTATAACCTGAGCAATTAAATTGGAAACGGGGAGGGGATCATGTAAGCAGACAATTTGGTGGTGCATAGATACTCGTCATCTCACATATACACCACTCACATGCAATTTCACATAACAATTTAGTTGGGGATTCCTATTCCCTCAAGCCAAGGTTAAACCAAGCACTTATCTCAACTTCGCAGGCCACTCACTGTTCAATTATAACTTTTCCTCTTGAATTCACCTCCAATACACTCGATCTAACCATAATTAACTTAATATCATTAATTAATGCTAAAGGATCTAACTTTACTGAAAATTATAATTTTTCCTAAATTTTCTCAAAAAAAGTTGAAACCCGACCCCGGGAACGCTTGGTCCAAACTCGGGGTTCCAACCAAATCACGTTTACCCATTCACCCCCCAGCCCGAATATGCAATTAGTTTCGAAATTCGACCTCAATTCGAGGTAAAGATTCAATTTTTACAAAATTCCTTAATTCTACCCAAACCCTCAATTTTTATCATGAAAATTCTTGATTTTTTATTTAAAAGTGATGAAAAATATTGGGTAATTGAAATATAACAACAAAAAAAGAGTAGAGAACACTTACCCCAATCCCTATAGTTAAAATCGTCCAAATCCGAGATCCCAAACTCAAAATATGACCGAATGAACAAACTCTAATTTTAATTTATATATTTTTCTGTCAGCTATTCTGCCTCGTTTCTCATACCAAACAATCTCGAAACTCAATTTTTATGTCTCCAATGGATTCCTTGTGAAATTATGGTCAAAGTAGGCTTTTGAAACACTCAATTTGACCTTATAACGAATGAAATATGTAGGTTTTAATATTTGCAAATAGTGCAGATTTTTAAATACGCTGCCAGCGGCAACATAATTAATCTGAAAAATCTGGCAACCTTAAATGACCATAAAATCCTCATACGATGTCCAAATTCAACAATTCTTTTTGCTACGGTCCGGTAATTATGATACGGATCTAATAGTTCATTCAAAACATAAATCAGAGCTAATTTGTTCAATATGATATCATTCATGCTTGAAGAAACGACGTCGAAGCATAAGAAAGAACGAGCGCAACACCAACCAAACCTATTCGAAACTCACCCGAGCCCTTGGGGCTCTAAACCAAGCATGATAGCAAGTCTAAAAACATCATACAAACTTGCTCGTGCGATCAAATAATGAAAATAACATGTAAAACTAAGAATTAAACCTCAAAACTCATCATTTTTCTCAAGAACACTTCAATTTCACTATTTCTCAACCGGACGTCCGAATCACGTCAAATAAACTCCGATTCTCACCAAACTTCACCGTTAGTATTCAAATACTATAAAAAATGTGTACCGAGCTCCGGAACCAAAATATGAGCCCGATACCAATGGTTTCAAACATTAATTCTTTTCTTTATTTTATTAATAATTCAGCAAAATAATCTCTTTCAAAAATTGATTTCTAAGGCTTGGGACCTCGGAATTCATTTCCGGACATACGCCCAAGTCTCATATTTTACTGCGGACCTTCCGGGATCGTCGGAATACAGATCCGGGTTTGTTTACTAAAAATATTGACTCAAGTCAACTAAAACCAAATTTTAATTCTAAAAATTATTTCTTATATTTTCATAAAAACTTTTCGATTTCACGCCCGGACTGTGCACACAAATCGAAGTAATTAAAATTAGTCTTTTTATGACTAATATACCTAGAATTGAGTCTTAATTCATAAAATGACCTCTTGAGTTATCACACAATTACATATGCTTTTTGGTTCAGTAATGCGAATAAATCCAACCAAAAACTAACATATTATATGGTCCCATTAATATCATAATACCTCCTAGTCAAATTCTTTAATAAACTTTCCTTGTGCAACAGTTGAAAATTTTTATTACCAAATAATTAAGGCAACATAATAACTCATTTAATACTCCAAAGAGTAAAGGGAATCTGTTATTTAATGAGAGTGAAAGTTTAGGAATTTTTTTTAAAAGTTTCCTTGGGTAAGAAACGTGAGAAAATTTAACCAATTAATTAAGGCAAAGTTTAATAACAAATAATTGAAGAAAAATTTACCAAGATATCCGAAAAACTAAATTAATTAAGTGAATATTTTTAAATATCTATGAAATACTTAAATTACCATATTGTCCTATGGGAACTCAATGTTTTAAAGTGTAGAAACGACGAACGATATTTTGTTAAGGGCCTTCGTGCTTTTAATATAAATATAGATATAGATAGATAAATGTTCTATTTTACTTGTAGTTTGAACAATCAACAAATAAGTTACCATCTTATACCTATTATACCCTTATTGTTTTTCATATTTTAGAATTATAATAGTCAAAGTTAGTTTTTCAATAATAATAATTTGGGTGACATAAAAATTTATTATATTATATTATTTCTTAAGAGGTGTCTGTTATCGCTTCTGTGTTAAAACTCAGAAAATCAGAAGAACTGTTAGAAGAAACAGAAAATATATATAAACGATAAATAATATTCCGAGTCCACAATTTCCTTGTGTGTCCTTAAGGAATTTTAACCCCCTCACAAGTTGCCAAGGTAATGGATTAAATCCTCCCAGGATGAAACGGAATAACCTTCCTGCAACAGTGGCAATACCAACTGCAGGATGCCAACAAACTCAAAGAACGGAGCAAGATCACACTTACGAATTTGAGAGAGAGAGAGACTGCGAAGTAGAATGCAGTATTCAGAATGGAATTCGTGATTTTTAGTGTCTGGAAAATTAAGCCATGCCTCAGAATTTATAGGCAACTATTGGAAGAGGTGTGATGTTTGTTCAAGAACAAAAGTGTCTGTTCAGGAAGGAAAACAAGCAAAGGCAGCGTTTGGATTTTTA
>MDKI01155629.1:0-26767 GCA_005239505.1 Nicotiana paniculata
CAAGCATCATAAGATAGAAATTTCACAAAAACAGATTGTTCTACTAGTTCACTTTCCACAAAATATTTTACATAAGATGGTGGTTCAACAAAAATTTTCTTCCCCTTTGTTAGATCAGCAACCTTCGTTGCCATTTGATGAGCTACGCTATTCCCTTGTCTGAATGCGTGCTGGAGGACTATCTCCTTCTGTTGATGCATTAACAACCTGAATTTATTAACAATGTTATCATATAATCAATTGCCTTGTTGGATTGACTGGATCACCTCTGTGGAGTCTGTCTCTATTTCAAGAGGGAACATTCCCTAATTCTGTGTTGTTTTGAGTCCCTCAAGCAGTGCCTTGATTTCTGCTTGTAATGATCCGCGAGCATGAGATGATTTTGCAAAGCCAACTGCCCAATTTCCATTGGCATTCCTGAATACACCTCCATGCCACATTTTTGTTTGTTATTGTCGAAGCTAGTATCTATGTTTAGTTTGAACCATCCTTTTGGTGGTTTGTGCCATCTAATGTTGATAGGAATTTTTGGAGGAGTGTGTATACTTTTTTCAGTGAGAAGTTTGAATTCAGTAGCCCTTGCAATAATATGGTCACTATTAATAGGATTTCCCGTATTGTTTTGATTGTTGTTAATTCTATTTAACAAAATGTACCAGATAGCAAAAGGAAAAAAGGAGTTCCAATTTATAAAGTTATTTCTTATTAGGTAGTCAAAAGCTTTCAGTTGAATAAGCCAATGTTCACCTTGATCTTTATAGAAATTTTGTCACCCAAGACTGTCCCAAAAAGTTTTAGTGGCTTTGCAGTTAAAGAAAATGTGGGTTATGGATTCTTCTTCCTTACATTTGCATATAGGGAAAATTGGGTTAATGGTTAAACCAATTTTTGCTAGGTATTCTATACATGGTATCTTGTTATGGGACACTGCCATAGAAAAAAATTAATTTTATTTGGACAGGTTATATCCCAAATCCATTTGAAATCTATTCGAGTATCCGTTGGAGGATCCATTAGATTGTAGCAAGTTTTGGTCATGAAAATTCCTTTTATAGTTAGAGACCATATTGGAATGTCACTAGTTGGTCCTTTTAGACAAATTTTTACCTTGGAGATGTTTTCCTTGGTGTCATTGGGAATGTTGAGGGATATTTTATTAAAGTTCCAATTTTTTCCATCAAAGATGTCCCTTACGGGGCCTTCTATTGTTTTCCTAAGGTTTCTTAAATTCGGAATCCAATAGGTTTTCCAAATGTTCATGTTGGAATGGAGATGGGGTGACCAAATAATACCTTTGGAACATAAATCTCATCCTTTTTGAATGTTTTTCCAGATGAAAGAATTTTTATTTTTGGCATTACCATTTGCATAGGAGGTGATAATTAGCTTAGCCAGGGTGTAGTAGCATTAGTAAGAATTCTCCATACTAGGCTAGCAAGTGTGCATAAATTCTTAGCCTTAACACTGTGGAGTCCAAGAACTCCATTGGTTTTGGGTTGGCAAATAGTAGACCATTTGATGAGATGAATTTTTTTTTCTTTCATTGGTAGTTCCCCATATAAAATCTCTTTGGACTTTATCAATTTTATTTAGAACCTTTGTGGTGAGTAAAGTGTACTGCATATAATGATTTGGTATTGAGTTCAAGCAAGATTGGGATATGGTTGTTCTTCCTACTATATTGATGAATTTCATTTTCCAAGCTGCCAGCTTAGCTCTCATTTTGTCAATTATGAATTGGTAGTCTTTTGGTCTAGGGTATTTGTTTAAAATAGGAAAACCCAGGTAGGTGCCAAAGAAGTCACTTTTTTTAATACCTAACTTATTGGTAACATCCTTAATAAGAGTTTGGGGACAATTGTTTGAAAAGAGAATTTTGGATTTAGTAGTGTTAATACATTGTCCTGACAGGCCACAAAAATATTCTAATCCTATCTTAATGGCATGGCATGATTTCATATTGACCTTATCCATAAGGGTAAGATCATCCGCAAAGAATAAGTGAGAAAAATTTGGACTTCTTCTCCCTATGGTTATTGGATCCCAATTCGTAATATCAACTTGATAGTTTATCTATCTTGATAACATTTCTAAACAAAGGATGGAGATATAATGTGATATGAGATCACCTTGCCTGATTCTCCGGTTAGGTTCGAAGAATGTTGTGATGGATCCATTAACTAATACTGATATAGAACTTGTTGATATACAATTTAATAGCAATTTCATGAATTTTGGAGGGAAGTTGAAATATTTTAAAGTGTGATGGACAAAAGACCACTCTAATCGGTCAAAAGCTTTCTCCAGATCAATTTTAAGGAGCATGTGACTTTGTTTTCCTTTTAATTTCTTTAAGTTGGAAACTAGTTCCTGAATAATAACATCATTATCAGAAGCTCTTCTATTTTTCATGAAGCTTGCTTGAAAGGGACTTATAATTTGTTCAAGGAATGGTTTAAGGCGATTTGCAAGGATTTTTGTAATTAATTTGTAAATGGTATTGCAAAAGGCCAATTGGTCTAAAGTTCCTAATGTTATTTGCGTTTGAAATTTTTGAAATTAAGCGAAGATAGGTTCTTTTGATGTCTTTGGGGATTTCATGATTTTCAAAAATGTTATGATATAAATTTATAATTGAAGGGCCTATAATTTCCCAGTATTTTTGGAAAAAGAAAGGGTGAAGGCCATCCAGAACCGGTGCTTTGAAAGCTTTAAAAGAAAAAATAGCCCTTTTAATTTCAATATCAAGCAAAGGACTGTCAAGTGGACTTAGGTTTAAAAGATAATGTGTAGAGTTATTTTTTAGTGGACTAATCCAGTTTGTTTTGTAGTGTGAAGTGGTGAATATATTTGTGAAATAACTAAGTACATGTGACATAACTAATTGAGGCTCATTGATCCAATTCCCTGCATCATCTTTAATGAAATTAATCGTGTTTCTCCTTTTTCTATTAGAGGCAGAAATGTGGAAGAACTTTGTGTTGACATCTCCCTCGTTAAGCCACATTAACCTAGATCTTATTTTCCAATAATCCTCTTCAATATTAAGCAAATCATTATAGTCCCTTTTTAAATCAGTTTCAAGGGTTTGAAGGAAATTACTATATGCATAATTTCTGGAATTTTGAATGCCTTGAAGTCATGCTAGTAATTTTATTTTCCTACCCATTATATCACCAAAAGTTCTTTCCTTCCAAATTCTAACTTTGTCTATAGAATTTTGGCTAGCACTAAAGTAGTCAGAATTATACCAATTATTTTTAACTAACAATTAAAATTCTGGATGTTTACACCAAAAAGTCTCAAGTCTAAATGGTTGTTTGTGAAGTATTTTATTTTTAGGGATTAATTATACTAGGATAGGATTATGAAGCGAATGAGTCTTAGGAAGGTGTATTATCGAGCTTTTAGGGAATAGATTTACCCATTCCTCATTTCCTAATACTTTATCAAGTCTTTCCATTATAAGACTCTTATCTTTATGTTTATGATTAGACCAAGTATATTTACATCCTTTAAAGCCAAGATCAAGTAATTTGCAATTGTTAATTTTTGAACAAAGATACTTGGCTCTATTGTCATGGGCCTACCACCAAATTTTTCATTTGCGCCTAAAATATCGTTAAAATCTCCTCCTACTATCCAAGGCGCTTTATAAGCCTTACTAATATTTTCAAGATTTTCCCACGTCACATTTCTATTAACCATATCAGTACTTGCATAAATTGTACTAATAAGCCAAGACTTACGAATAGGTATTACCTCTATTGTTGAATGGATTTCCTGATCCCCACGGACAAAGTTCTGGACAGTCACAACCTCATGGTTATACATCACCACTATGCCTCCTGCTTGGCCTTCCGCTGGCACCTCTATCATCCCCGTAAACCCAAAATCATCAAGAAACTCAGTGTGGTTTCCCATTCTAGTCTCTAACAAGGCTACCATGCATGGCCTATGAGTATCTATCATTTCTCTGAAATTCCTTCTGAAATTTTCGTTTTTTCCACCCCTTATGTTCTAAATGATGCAATTTGTAGGACGATTCATAGAGATATTAAGATTTGAGTTTGCCAGTTCCCCATTATGTCTCACTACTCCCATGATTGGGTTCCTCCTCAGTGATGGAACTAGAATCATGGCTCTGTTGCCCACCGTTGGATCCTGAGGTGGTCTTATGTCCATCGAGCATTTGTATAATGCTAGTGGGAAACTGAGCACATGCCTTTTCTCTTTCCTCTCCGTGAAGAGAAACTCTTTTACCCCGTATAGATTTGAGAATTCTAGGACTCTTTCTAAGAGTAGATTGGGGGGTTCCTCCTCCTCTTCCATTTCTGCTTCTACTGGTTCTGGCTCCTGGACTGGTTGGTGAGGTAGTGGTGGAGATTGTTGGTAAAGTGGAGGTATTGGTGGCTCCTGGGCTAGCTGTGGGTGCTCTCATGGTGTGAATATGGGATTGATTTGGGTTAACATTTTTGGCAAGAAGAATGGCATGTCTAAGAGAGCATTCTGTGGGTAGATTGAGTTAAAGTGTGGTGGAAAATTCCATTGGATTCTCATTACATGCACCAATTGGGGGTTCACTCAAGGAGCTAGGGGTTGGAGGATGTTGTTGAGCCAGACTTGGTTTAGATAGTTGTTCATGGCAGGCCTCATGCCCTCTGTTACCAACTGGGCTAGGTATTGTGTGTTTTGAAGTATGATTATCGACTCCTGACCTTTTATTTGGAGATTGAACGAGCATGCATGGCCCATAAGACCCATCTCCATCCACGAGATAGGTTGGTAGTCCTGTTCTTGTGGAGGTTGGACGTAAATGATCTGTGAGTTTTCTGGTTGTAGGGGGAATGGCGGTAGATTCTCCATGGTTTGGATTCTGTATTGTCGTATAATTGAAGGAGAATGTGCCTTATTCTTAGGGTTAATGGAATTCTGGGCATGTTGAATAGAAGGTTGTATACTTATGGAGTCTAAAACAGGCGTGGGAATGGTGCTATTGGTGGTATGGGAGGGATTGGGTGATAGGGCAAAGATTGGGGCTGCCAATTGCATGGCTTTTGGGTGCCCAATGTTGTGTTTTATAGGCTTATCCTCCATGTATATAGTATCCATTGCGTGTTCTAGGATGGAGGACATTTGTGCATTTGCCATTTTTCGCTGCCATTTTTTTTCTATGATTTTCTTTAATTCTCTTTTAATTTTAAAACTTTTAATTTATATTTTATATTTTTTTTGTGTTATTATGTTATTTTATTAATTTATAAATTAAAAATTTTAAAGATCCATGGGGCTTACCGCCCCCGCCTATCCTCGCACCATCGTCTTTTAAAACAAGCCTTAGTGAAGCGTTCACCCTCAATTCAGGCTCACAGTGGACAATTTTGATGAACAAAAGAAAAGCTATGAGTAACAGCGAAAATAAAAGTGTATTGCTTTGGGACGCATATTACATTGTGCCTAATGAATTATCAGACCCCCATTTATATAGTAGGGGAATCCTACTCTAAGTAAAACTCTATAAAAGGTAAAGAAATCTTCTGTTTAACTGATTGCCAGTTCTTCATCGATACGTGCCGAGATCCACGCCGTGATACTTGGAAGGTCGTGGATATTACGACCTTCTGTTGGTCATGTTCGATTACCCGAAGTCTTCCAGGATTTGGATCAATCTCGACTCATGACCCCGATATTTTCGAATGCAGACA
This sequence comes from Nicotiana paniculata, assembly GCA_005239505.1. Taxonomy (NCBI): domain Eukaryota; kingdom Viridiplantae; phylum Streptophyta; class Magnoliopsida; order Solanales; family Solanaceae; genus Nicotiana; species Nicotiana paniculata. The sequence goes on from MDKI01155629.1 coordinate 5,706, forward strand.
AGGTGCCCCCTGATTCTGACTCGATGATATCTTTGCTTCGATCCCAATCCTTCGCAATCATCTTCGAGGTTGTTTTACCCTAATGGAGGACGGAGTGTATCGTGAGCTCGATTTCTACCCGAATACAGATAGTCCCCTCGTTTCTCAGAGAACAAGCTGACAAGAAACGACATGAGAACCCCGATTGCTTCTTCCATACGCCGTGACATAAATGACAAAAAGTCTGAAACGTCTCGTCAGTCATGTCATAATGGCATTAAATGCATGTCACCTGCCGGTTGAATGTCCCTGGAGGCGAAACGTCGTGGAGCCACTATAGATAGCCCCTATTTTGTTCATTTTTTACTTTACATCCAACCGCCTACCCTCGTACCCCTCAGGATTTCAGTACTCTTTTTCATATTCCAACATTTTACCTCCGTTATTCGAGATCCCTTTGAAGTTTTTACTCATTATCCACTCAAGCCAACACATCTCAGCTTCTAGCTTTCAACCTGTCTCTATCTCCTTCAAGCTTTCCCCTAACAATGGAAAAAATCTCAAAATCTGTTCCCCAAAAGGTCACTTCCCAAACGACTGCCGGAAATAATGAATTCACTTCCGATGTGGTCAACCTCGAGAAATTTGCTGCCAACGTGGTTACCGATGAACCGGCTCTTGAACCTCCCTTGAAGATGTTTATTGTAGGGGGTTGCTCGATCGCTGATGACTTCAAGGTCGAGAAGCCTTCTTCAGTACAAGTTCCGCGTGAGGATGCCTCAAGATATATTTTCTCAATCATTGAAGAGGACCTTCCCACGGTCCGAAATGACTGCAACTGGGCCGACAAGGACATTGTGGTCCCAGACTCCGAAGAGGCCATTACCACCTATGTCGAGGGATACCTAAGTGTCTACACTTATCCCTTTATGTTGGGCCCAGTGAATCCGATCATCTTGGACTTTTGCAAGAGGTACAAGGTATGTCTCGGCCAAATTCACCCTTCACTCTCGAGGATTATGATCCTCCTCTAATTTTTGGTGGATAAAATCGATTCGTGCACCTTCACCATCAATCATCTGCTCCGTTTATACACTCCCCGAATCTTCTGGAGGGGACTGAAAAAGCTTGTTCGCCCTACCAGCAAAGCCCCATTTTCGAGTATGGACGAGGACCGGGATCGAGGCTGGCAGGGTCGTTTTGTCCGGGTGAGGACCTTGGATTTGATTCCGGCCGAATTCAGGCCATTCCCCGAGAAGTGGAATCATCATGTAAGTAAAAACATTCCCTCAAATGTTGATTCAATTTTCATCTCTCTTTTTCTCATTGGTATCCGTGGCGTAGCAACTATTGCCTGAGTTCCAAATGTTGTCCTTCGACTCAAGGAGTGGGTCGAAGGTATTGTCTCACAGATGCCCTACTTCGAGCGCTCGTGGCGCAAACTCTTGAAGGGTCGTTGGGAGGCCCGTTACCATGGTAAGATTCTTTTATCGAGTAGGTTGTGTTAGGATTCTTTTCTCAGCATTACGTTCTTATTATTTTTTTCTTTACTTTTCTTTTGCGGGTTCGCCTAAGACCGTCGAACTTAGGCCCTTGGTTGGGGACGAGGACATACCTGTTGATTCTTCCGCTTCGAGACAACCTGGAGCTACAGTAGGGGAGAAGAAAAGAAAAAGGGCCCCGAGTACATCGATCTCAGAGAAAAAGAAAACGAGAAGGAGGTTGGTTCGTAAGCCAAAGGAACCTCTAGCTCCCGTTCTTGGCTCGGAATCACTTCTCCGGATTAGAGACGAGCCCGAGGAGGATGGCATCTTCATGGCACATGAGCCATCTGTCCCCGAGGAACGAGTGGCAGCCGAGGGGGAAACGCCGGAAGCGAATCGCTCTTAAGTTTGCAAGGCTGATGCCAAAGTAAGGGCCGAGGACTCGCGAGATTCCGGCACTGCCCCGCTCGGCTTTATAGTTATTTCGCCATCGCATTCGTTCATAGAATCAATGTTTGATGAAGCCCGAAATATGAAGGAATGATCCCACAAAGAGGTCCATGGAGCGAATGATCCCTCCTAGGATTTTTTGACGGTATAGATTCATCCACCCCGGAGGATTTCACCGGGTTGGATGACTTGGAGGTGCCGGGGAAAAGTCCACCTTCGAAAGCTGGCGGGTCGAGCTTGAGCCCGAGATTGACCAATCGGTTCCCCGTTCCGAGCATAGATCCTGGTTGTCTGAAGCGGACTGTCGTTATCACCATTCCGAAGGATGCCTTGATACTTTCCACCCTTGTAGGGATATCTAGTTACCTCCGATGCCTGGTGATCGAAGAAGATCAGGCAAAAACGAACGAGGTAGACACGCCAAGCTTGTCCAACGAAGCACAACATGCACTGAACCGAATAATTCTTGAAAACTCTCAATAATTCTAATATCCCTTCTCGTATTTGCAGGCCTCGGTGCTCCACCATGAAACCTTCCTCCGGTACTGGGATGAGCTGAGCCAACATGAGGCCGAAGTCAAAGAGCTTGGTGAGAAAAGAGGCATGTATAAACTTCTCAGCGAGCAACATGAGGGAGAAGTCAAGAGCCTCCGAGCCAAGTTGAATGCAACTAAAAAAGAACACGCCGACCTGTTGGAACAAGTAAAAATCATTGGAGTTAGTGATGATGAGATAGACACGGTGTCTAACGGTCAAAATTCACAGGTCCAGCAGAAGATTGATCGTGTTGACCAGCTCTGGGCTGAGATGGATGAAGTCAAGGCCATGGCCGAAGAGTGGACGGGCAAGACAAACCAATTGGCTTCGGAAAAGGAGACTGCTTGGGAGCAACTAGCCTTGGCGGAGGCCCAACTTCGATCGGTGAACGAGAAGGCTGAGATCCGGTCCTGAAAAATTAAAGACCTCCAATCTCAACTAGGCTCGGCCATTTCTGCACGGGATAACCTTGTCAAGGAGCTTGAAGCTGCCAAGTCAGTGGAGAAAACGACTAGGGCCGACGCTGAATAGATGGTGGACCAGTATAAAATCGATGCTTAGGCAGCTCAGGAACGCCTAAAGACCATTGTCAAATATGTGAAGTGGCAGTCCCAGAGGGAGGATCTTGAGAATTTTCATGCCTGGGGGTTCGATTTATCGGTCGAGCTTGAAGGTGTTAAGTGGCTCAAGGCCAAGAAGCTGGTATACCACGAGGATGAGGAAGATTCTGAGTGTTCGGGCGGATTTGAGGACGGGGAAGACCCCGATGACCCAGGTGACGAGGCGGGCCTCAGCGAGGATCAGGCTTCTTAGGTGCCTTTTCGATTTCTCTTTTGTAAGCATTTTGTTGAGGCCGTTTGGCCTTTGTAAATATATATATATATAAAAGGATTTTTCCCTTCGGCAAATTTCAAGCTTGTTTCTTTTTGCTTTTTTCTATACGATTGCAAAGATTTCGGATGCCTTAGCACGTAATAATTAGGTCTTATTCGGAGGTTTGAACAATATTCGTTCTCGATATTATTTTGCTTAAGACTCGTGGAGGCTTGGTATGACCAGAAACTTTCCCCGAAATGTTACTCATAATTGTTTTATAATTTTGCCGAGGGCAGCCTTCGAACCAGTTTAGAAATTTTGAAGGCCTTATGTTTTGGTTACAGATCTCGGATGTCTCTGAGCCATTCTAGGACCCTGTAACCTTCTATGTTTGGGTGTTTCCCAATGGGCTTATTACCCCGAGCCATCCGGTCTTTGCCTGAGACATCAGTCCCCAAATAGGGATGTACATATCCTTTGAAGCTCGAGCACTACCTAATAGGTTTTGTTCCCCCGGGCTCCGTAGCTCGATCTGTCCGAGATTGCTCATGACGATAGTACCCGAGCGGGGGTGATCTCTTGGATTCGAACAGAAGTGGCTCTTGGGCCCGATGTCCTTAAGGTACAAAATACAGTAGAGACAAAATATGTATCTGCAAGATAGAAGCTTTATTTTATTTCTGTGCAACATACGAGACTGCAAATGTACACAAGTTTCATGTTATGGCTTAAGTGGTCTATGCGGGCACGGTTTATTTGACCGTTTGTCCCTTACAACAAATCCTATCGACCGAGCCTAGACTTGTTTGAGCATGAAGTTTCCTTCTTTGCTAAAATCATTACCCGAGGGTGATGGCCCCCAGTATTCGATATTGATTTTAGAGAGGGCTCGGATACTATCAATGCGAACCTTGACGCCGATTTATGGTCGGTCTTCAATTCTAAGTTAACACGATCCACTGTTGCCTCATTAAAACCTTGTCGGAAAACCCATTTGGGAAAAAATCGGTTCAAAAAAAAAAGAGTGCAACGCGTGCTTTCAGTCCTAATAGTTGCATCATTCCTTGGCCTTTACCTGCAAATGTTAGTCTGATTCGTAAAATATTTAAAGAAAAGTAATGAATAGGTTCGTACCTTACAATAGTGTCATTTTAAGTGGGTTATGTTCCAGTTTTTCGGTAGTCGCTCACCGTTTTGAGTTTGTACGATCCTTTGCCAGTGATCTCGATAACTCGATATGACCCTTCCCAATCCAGTCCCAGCTTCCCTTCCTTCGGGTTCCGATTGCTCAACGTCATCTTTCTTAATACCAAGTCCCCGACATTGAAGTGTCGAAGGTTGGCTCTCCGATTATAATATATTTCGATCCGTTTCTTTTCGGAGGCCAACCGGATGAAAGTGGCCTCACGCCTTTCACCTAATAGTTCCAGGTTTGTACTCATGGCCTCGTCTTTTGACTCTTCGGTCACATATCAGAACCTAAGGCTCTATTCTCCTACTTCGACTAGTATAAGAGCTTCCGCATCGTAGAATGAGAACGGGGTGGCCTCGGTACTAGATTTTGAGGTCGTATGATATGCCCATAGGACTTCGGTCAAGATTTCTTTCCATTTCCCTTTGGTGTCAGTCAACCTCTTTTTGAGGTTTTGGAGTATGGTTTTGTTTGTGGACTCTACTTGCCCGTTTCTACTAAGGTGATAGGGCGTCAATATGATCTTTTTGATATTATAATCCTCGAAAAACTTGCTGACTTTACTGCCGATGAACTCCTTCCCATTGTCGCACACAATCTCGGCATGCATTCCAAATCGGCATATTATGTGGTCCCATATGAAAACAATAACTTCCTTCTCCCTGAATTTCTCGAATGCCCGGGCTTCCACCCTCTTAGAAAAATAATCAGTCATAAATAAGATAAATTTAGCCTTACCGGGCGCCTAGGGCAGGGGACCAACGATGTCCATTACCCATTACATGAACGGCTAGGGTGACAAGACTGAATGCAGCAGTTCCCCAGGCTGATGGATCATCGGAGCATGCCTCTGACATCCGTCTCATTTTTGCACAAACTCCTTTACGTCTTTTTCCATGTCGATCTAGTAGTAGCCGTCTATGATTACCTTCCGAACCAACAACTCGGTGCCCGAATGATTCCCCCAGTTGCCCTTGTGGACTTCCCTCAAAACATACTCGGTGTCTCCCGGTCCTAGACATATGGCGAGTAGGCCATCGAATGTTCTTCTGAATATGGTACCGTCTTCAGACAAGCTGATATGAACCGCCTTCGTACACAGAGATCTCGATTTTTTAGGATTCGAGGGAAGTTTTTCGGTCTTCAGGTAATCTATGTATATATTTATCCAGTCCCAGGTTAAACTTGTCGAGTTTATATCGGCATGGCCTTCCTCCATTACTAATTTATGAGTTGTATGACCGTTCCTGAGTTGATAGTCGTCGACTGACGATCCCAAGTTAGGAGAGCATCGACGTTGCTGTTTTGATCCTGAGGTGCATGTTGTAAAGTCCATTCCCTGAACTGATGTAACGTCACATGTAGCTTATCCTGGTATCTTCGCATTCATTCCTCTTTGACTTTGAACGTTCCATTGACTTGGTTCACCACGAGGAGGGAATCACACTTAGATTCGATCACCTCGGCCCCCAGGATTTTAGCAAGTTCAAGACCTGCAATCATGGCCTCATACTCGGCCTCGTTGTTAGTCAATTTTATAGTTCTAATAGATTGCCTAACTACATTACCCGTCGGCGGCTTCAACACGATGCCAAGCCTGTACCCCTTTACGTGTGAGGCACCGTCCGTAAAGAGGGTCCAGATTCCGGAAGAGGTCCCTGAACAACAACTCCTTCTCGACCTCAGGAATTAGGGCCGGTGTGAAGTCGCCACGAAATCTGCAAAAAATTGAGATTTGGTGGCGGTTCGGGGTCAATATTCGATATCGTACCCGCTGATTTCCATGGCCCATTTGGCCAATCGTCCCGAGAGCTCGGATTTATGCATTATGTTTCTTAATGTGTAAGTAGTCACAATACATATAGAATGGCATTGAAAATACAGTTTTAGCTTCCTAGAGGCACTTGAGCGTCAATTTTTCTAGGTGAGGATACCTTGTTTCGGCCTTTCCTAGAGTTCTGATAACATAGTAGATAGGAAATTGTGTACCTTCCTCTTCCTGGACCAGGACTCCACTTATCGCTACTTATGATACCGCTAGGTACAAATACAGTTTTTCGTCTGCCTTTGAAGTATGAAGCAAAGGTGGGGTCGAGAGGTACCGCTTGAGTTCCTCCAAGTCTTGTTGGCACTCCGGGGTCCATAAGAAGTTATTCTTCTTCAATAGTGAGAAGAAATAATGGCTCTTGTCGGAGGACCTCGATGGCCTTAATCTTGACGGGATTAATCTCGACTCCCCGGTTGGACACCATGAATCCGAGGAATTTCCCGGACCCGACTCCAAATGCGCATTTCTCGGGTTCAACTTCATACTGTATTTCTTAAATATGTTGAAGATTTCCTACAAATGTCTCAAATGGTCCTCTGCTCGTAGGGACTTAACTAACATATCGTCAATGTAAACCTCCATTGATTTTCCTATTTGCTCTTCGAACATCCGATTTACTAGGCATTGGTAAGTGGCATCCGTGTTTTTCTATCCGAATGACATTACGTTATAACAGTAGGTACCATTTTTGGTGATGAAGGACGTTTTTCCCTAGTCATCCGGGTCTATCAGAATTTGGTTGTACCCGGAGTAGGCGTCAAGAAAATTGAGGATCTTGTGGCTGGCAGTGCATTGATCATGCGATCGATTTTGGCAGAGGGAAAGAGTCCTTGGGCATGCCTGTTTAAGTCTTTATAGTCTACATACATTCTTAATTTATTCCCCTTTTTAGGGACTATTACTACATTTGCTAACCAATCCGGGTACTTAAACTCCCGGATGGACCCTATTTTAAAGAGTTTAGATACCTCGTCCTTGATGAATGCATGCTTGACTTCGGACTGAGGCCTCCTTATATGCTTGACCGAATGGAACTTAGGGTCTAGGCTCATCTTGTGAGTATTTATCTCTGGCGGAATCCTTGTCATATTGAGGTAGGACTAAGCGAAACAATCTATGTTAGCTATAAGGAACTGAATGAGTTTTTTTCCTAAGCTCGGGACTTAACCCCGTGCCCAGGTATACCTTACGATCGGGTAGATGCTCGATCAATATGACTTGTTTCGGTTCTTCGACCGTTGATTTGGTGGCGTCGGAATCATCGGGGACTATGAAAGACCTGGGAACTCCGTAGTCGTCGTCCTCACTCATCCCCTACTTCTCCAGTTCGATAGAGGTTGGTGTCGATAATTGCTATTTGGTTTCCTCTTTGGCCACTAGAATTAGACCCTTAGATGTCAAAAATGTGGATACCGGGATCATCTCGACGACCGCGAACATCTCCTTTGCGTCCGGTTATTCTCCATAAACTATTTTAATCCCTCATAGCGTCGGGAATTTCAGCACCTGGTGCAGCGTCGAGGGTACTGCCCTCATTTTGTGAATCCACGGTCTCCCAAGCAGAGCATTGTACCTCATGTATCCTTCGATCACGTAGAACTTCATTTCTTGGATGGTTCCAATGGTGTTCATCAATAATGTTATCTCCCCTGTCTCACATGCCATGTTGAATCATTTTAGAATATTGACTGCATGCACGATTTGGTCTTGTAGACCTAGATATTCCATGAACCTCGATCTAATGATATTGGCCGAGCAACCAAGATCAACTAACATACGCTTAACTCAAGTTTTATTTATAAGTACAGATATTACCAGTGCATAATTGTGGGGATGCATGATGCCTTCAGCGCCCTCGTCGCTGAAAGACAAGGTTCCTTCTGGTACATAATCTCGAGTCCGTTTTTCCCTCGTGATGGATACTTTGGTGCGCTTTAACATCGGCCCTTGGGTAACGTCGACCCCACCGATGATCATGTTAATGACGTGCTGAGGCTCCTCCTAGTCTATCTTCTTACTAGAATCTCTATTCTTGAAATGGTTTTTGGCTCGATCGCTCAGGAACTCCCGGAGATGTCCGTTGTTGAACAATCGGGACACTCTCTCTCTCAATTATCAACAATCTTCTGTTCTGTGACCGTGAGTGCCATTATATTTACACATTAAGCTGCGATCCCTTTGGGTTGGATCGGACTGTCGAGGTCGAGGCCACTTGGTGTCTTTGATGCGTACGATGGAAGATATGATGGCAGTAGTATCGGCGTTGAAGTTGTACTCCTCTCAATTTTCACAGGGTTTCATCCAAACCCGTTACCCCTACAATCATTATTGTACGGTTGATACCGATCTTTACTTGACCTCGGTTCATGATCAATGTCTCTTTTGAATCTGTCACTAGCTCGAACGAGACAGACAAATCCAGAAGGGGCCCCAAGCTGATCATCTTCGACCCTAATTTTTGACTGATACCGGTTATGCACATCGCCCAAGTTACAGCCGGATATTCTACTAGATTTTGCTTCAACTACTGGGAAGATAATGAGCTTCGAGTATTGAGTCCTTGGGTGAAAGCCTGAACCTCCCAATCGTCTGCCACCGGCGGAAGGTCCATCCGTTCCATTTGAAACCTTGACACGAATTCCCTGAGCATCTCATTCTCTATCTGTTTTACTTTGAAAAGTTTTGACTTCCTGGTATCGACCTTGATGGTCACACGAAGGAGTCTGCAAGCATAACAATTGAATCAATAAAACTAGGGGGTAAGTTGTGATACCATATCATAGCTCCTTTTGACAAAGTCTCCCCAAATGTTCTCAGTAGGACGAACTCGATCTCATCATCCTCCAAATCGCTCCCTTTGATGGTGCATATGTAGGAGTTCACATGCTCATTCGGGTCTGTTGTTCTCTTGTACTTAGGAATATAGGGCATGCAGAACTTCTTTGGAATTGGCTTCGGTGCTGCGCTTGGAGGAAAAGGTTTTTGAACAAACTTCTTGGAATCCAAGCCCGTCAATATTGGTGGTGCTCCCGGGATTTGATCGACCCTGGAATTGTAGGTTTCCACCTTTTTGTCATTGGCTTCGATTTTCTTCTCCCCTGATTCTACCCGTTTTGTCAACTCCTCGAGCATCCTTATTATCTCGGGGTTAGACCCGGGCTCAATGTCACTCGGCCTTTCCACGACCTATTCTCTTCTGCGAGTGGCTTCTTGGGGCGGCTATGGCTCGACCCTGCTGGGGGTGCGACTCTGGTTCTGCAGTTGAGCTACCACTGCCTGTTGAGCCTGTCACATTTCGAAGATCATTCGGTAGGTTGACCCCATCTCCTCCAATGTCTTGTGTATTTTGGGCTGTCGACCAGGCTCCACCATGGACGTTGTTCTCAGGATCGGTAGGCAGATTTGCATTGATGGCCACATGTGAGTTAGCGTCGATCACGTCCATGACCGGATCATGATGGGGTAAACAGATGGTAGCTCACAGTGGGTACCATATTTTTATTCTCGTCGTGATGACCTGACTCAACGTCCACATTTAGAGGGGAAGATTGGGTGTTCGACATTTTAAACTTTGACCTGAAATTAAAGGCACTTCAAAGAACAAGTGTGAAGTAGGGTGTGTTATGAAAATTTTACAATTGCCACTATTATCCTTAGCCACGGTGTGCGCCAAACCGTTTACCCTCAGAATCAGATAACAATTAAATTTGTAAGTGATTTTAAGGATACACAGATTAATTTGATACCAAACGATAAAATGAGTTAGAATGGGCAAGTAAAGATACAATAAATTCAAACCACGTGAGGAGGATGATCCCAGCCTTAGTGAAGCGTTCACTCTCGATTCGGGCTCATAGTGGACAATTTTGATGAACTAGAGAAAAAACTATGAATAACAGTGAAAATAAAAGTGGATTGCTTTGGGATGCGTGTTACATTGTGTCTAATGAATTATCTGACCTCCCTTAATATAGTAGGGGAATCCTACTCTAGGTACAACTCTATAAAAGGTAAAAAAATCTTCTGTTTAACTGATTGCCGGTTCTTCATCGATATTTGCCGAGATCCACGCTGTGATATTCGGCTGGTCGCAGATATTACAGCCTTCTGTTGGCCGTGTTCGATTACCCGAAGTCTTCCAGGATTTGGATCGATCTCGACTCATGACCCCGATATTTTCGAAGGCAGACAACGTGCCCCCGGATTCTGAATCGATGAGACCTTTACTTCGATCCTGATCCTTCACAATCATCTTCGAGCTCGTTTTACCCTAATGGAGGACGGAATGTATCGTGAGCTCGGTTTCCCCCCGTATACACATGCAATCATAATAAGATATCATTTAACTAATCTTTTTACAATTATGTAAAGTAATTGAGTAAAGATTAAGATAGGTGTAGTTCTATTATATTTTTTTAATATCTTAATTTTCTTTTTAATTCGTTTTCTTCCATATCTACCTCCGTCTCATATTTCTAGTTCATTGTGTTTTTTCTATATAATGGTATATTTGTACTATCATATTCAAATTCTCTTTAAGATCAATAACAAACTCAGCTTAATCTCATACATGGAGTCTAGGGAGGGTAGTGTATCTGTAGCCTTACCCCTACGCAGAGGCGGATCTAGGATTTGAAGTTGGCGGGTGCCATAATTTTCTTTGATGTATACTTTATAATGACTAATATAAAATTTGTTAGGAACGTTTATTCGATTTTTTTGAGTTGATTCGAGTCAACCTAATAGGTATTTTTATTTGAATATTTAAAAAATACATCTCAGATATAAAAAAAAAATGTGATCAGATTTTTAAAGTAAGATCACATCTTTAGTATAACAACATAAGTAAAATCAACATTTTCACTGGGAAATTACATCTTTTTTATATATTAAAAATTAATTTACACAAGTAAAATAACGTATTCAAAAAGAGAATTACATCAATCAGAATAAGAAAAGTTAAAAATAGTTTCCATAGATAAATTATACCCCATTAGCATAAATTAGATAAACTACAATTTCCCATAAATCAAAATTATAAATCACATATTCTTTAAGCAATGCTTACAAAATTATAGTAAAGTGATTTAAATTATATCTGACAACCATCACATAACACAAATTTTTATGATATAATAAAAAAGATGAAAAAAATTTGATCTCAATCCAAAATTCTCGTTAAGACCCAATTTTTCAGATTTGAAAGAAGAAAATTCAAAAATTTAATTAAGAGGATTGCTTATTTTATATAATTTTTAAGTTTAGGAGTCTCTTTTTTGAGTGTTCTGGCTAGAGATCACATACAAAATAATACAATAGAGAAAAAAATAACAAAATGACAAATAGAAATTCGGTGGTAGCCGAAAAGGGAAATGAATGGGACAAAAAGAAATAAAAGTCCAAAGAAAAGAAAAAGTCACACAAGGTTCAAAATAAATTGAACTTGAATTTTACACACGAGAAAAACTTTCAAAAAGGTCTACCAGCAATGACACCTTAGTCTAGTTTACGGTTGCGGGTGGCAGGATCATATAATTAACCTAATTTAAGAAAATCTCAATATAGATATATAAAATTTTTATCATTTTATCGGGTGCCATGGATCCGCCCCTGCATCTACGCTATAAAAATAGAGAGGCTTAAATTTTTTTAAGATATCAGATAAGAAAAGATTTCAAATATAAATTACTGTGCAATGAATAAGGACGAAACAATACTTGTGATATTTCGGTACGTGACTTGTATATATGATAGTTTTTTAGTGCTAAATATTATGGAATATAATCACATTATGGTAGGGTTATGTTTCTCAGTTTACTAACAAAACAGGTCAAAAGTCGTCAGAAAAAAAACCAACCGAAATGGAGGACGGTAAAGTATTGGTCGGTAAAGGATACCAACGGATTTCGATTGGTATTCATGCATAATCAATGCATAATTTATGTATACTCAATATATAATTTATGCATAAATAATATATAATTTATATATACCGATTTAGAAAAGTAAACCGTAAATTCAATCGACTATTTATGTAAGAATCTCCTCGTTAAACCCGTTAAAGGATGACCCCAGCTTACTCAAATTCACATAATCATGTAAAGCAACAGAATAACAATAATTTTATTGAAACTCTTACTCAAAGACGGGCTTACACTATAGCTTGAGGGGACATCAGTATACGAAAACTTCGGCATAAACTCCATATATACTTACAAATGTCCCTAAAAATTAGTCAGATATTAGCATAGACTTCCGTACCAATCTTTATGAGCATTGATAAATTTATACTAAATATTATAGTGCTCCCGCGATCGCCGAATCCTGAATCCGCTTCTGCTCTCACTTAGCTCCAACACCAACATTTCCCAACCAAAAAAGCAAGGGAATTTGAGACAAAGCCATGAAAAGCAAAAGGTAATTTCTCTTTGTTGAATGCTTTTCAAAGCTCCTAACTTCTGCAATTAGGATTCTTTTCATGGTTTTTATTAAGAAAATTCCCATGCAAAAGCATTCAAAAAATATAATTAAATGAAATGCATAATCCCAAATAATCCTAGCAATTAAAATGACAGATGCTGCTACAAAAATGTAACCACTATAGGAAACCATGTCAAGAAGTGGCACTTCTCCACTTCCTAAAGAGCGTAATGTGGCTTCAAGTAAAAGGATTTGCAAAAGCCAACAAAGTAGTCCTGTTGTGAATTGTACACCTAAAGCTTCTGGACTAAATCTGCAACAAAATCATAAAGAGTATAAGTTACTATGCACTAACGTACATTACATTGTTAGAGAATATTTGCATGTCTGACCACTTATAATAAGTTTAAGTTTGATGTATTGACGTTAAAAATATTTGTACAATCATGCCACCTGTAACATAATTGCATATAAAATATTAGAATCTTTACACAAACTGCCGGCCGGATTCTCTGTTTACTTTTTCAAGCTGATATACATAAATTATACACCGATTACATATGATTAGACACATATTATACGTGGAATATAAAATTTTAGAATCTTTACACAAACAACCGGTCGGATTTATTTTTTCAAGCTGATGTACATAGATAATACAATGATTACATATGATTATACACATATTATACATGAATTATTCATATATAATCCGCCGACTATTTTTAATTTAAGCGGTTAAGTGAACGACTATTAATTTTTCTTAAAAATATTTGCACTGTCAAGCAACCTGTAAAGTAATTGTACGTAGCTAAATATTCTTATAATAAATATTAATTTCTTAATCTAATAGAAGTGGTAAAAACCTATTATCACCGGTGCAACGATATTAATACTAATAATATAAAAATAATTTATGTTGTTAGTGTATACAACTTAAATCCAATTACATAAGATCAATGAGAAGCTTAAAATGCAAAAAAAGCAAATTATTATTATTTTTCTTGTTGTCGAGGTGTATAAGTTAAATCCATAACATATATATATATATATAAACATGAATTTTCTTTCTAATTAACCAACTTACTTGGTTGTAATGCCCAAGAAATAGCCAGCAAGAACCAAATAAGTACCAAAAGCCATCATTGGGATGTACAAATCAGGTGCATTAATATCATAAATTGGAGGTTTAAATGAAAATTCTCCTCCAGCCAAATCAGCACTTCTCATCCAATGTCCCTATATAAAAACATATTTTAGGAGAAATATACAAATCAAGATCAAGAAAATAAATAGAGAAATTCAGGACTTTTATAAATACATTACCTTATGTACCCCAAGAAAACACTAATATATATATATTTCACCTGTCTCGAGTAATGTGATACACTTTCCTTTTTAGTCTGGTTTTAAAAAGAATAATATTTTCCCACTAAGTTAGAGAAATTCCGGGCCTTTACTCATAAAGTACCTTATGTACCCCAAGCAAGACACTAATATATATTTCATCTTTCCCAATATATGTAATACACGGTTCCTTTTAGTCTGTCTCAAAAAAATTATATTGTTTTATTTTTAAAAATAATTTAACTTTAAATTTTTTATTTTATTCTTAATGAGATAATTTATAGCGATACAAATTATTAGGTTATTAGTTTAGGTCTGAAATAGAGAAAAAAGAAATTGTGAAAAATGAAAATTTTGAAAGTATCCTTTTTACTAAGGATCGGAATTTTATCCCTCGTTTGAAAGGAAAAGGAAGATTGTTATGCTTATATAGAGAAGCATTTTTTCTAGCTCTTAAAGAGTTGAGAAGAAAGCAAATTTCGCATTATCGTCGTCGCTTGACTAGACTTTGGCTTCGACTTCAAATACACAAGAAACTTGTGGACTCGTAATAATTTTTCATTTTGTGTTAACTAACGTTTTGGTATTCTGGATTTCTATTTATCAATATGGTGATACTAACAAAAATATCTATAATTTATTTAAAATAACAAGTTTCAAAAATTCTTTCATTTTTTTCTAAAAAAAGCCCCTGATCACACTGATCAGTCAAAGTGCATCACATAAAATAAGACGGAGGCCCTTCTACTATGATATTAATTCCAACAAAACAAATGCACTAATAATATTGAAAATGTTCAAGTCTTTACCTTGTGAAGAAATGGGAATAAAATCACCTTCAGTTTATTCTTCACATATTCTTCATTCACTTGAAAATAGTACTGAGGATTCGAAATGTATCTGCTAATCTGTGAATCTCAAACTAATTAGAAAATAAAAAATACAGTAACAATAATTTCATACACATTCTAAAATTTACTATTGAGAAAAATCTTAATTATACCTCCTTTTCTTTTTAAATAACGGTACATGTTTTAATTCACATGTCTAACTTTCCTTTTTAGTCTGTTAAAAACAATGTTACTTTCTATATTTAATAAGTCTTTTAACTCCAACTTTTCAGTACATGACTTGTTTAAGACGACTATTTCTGTACATTGTAAACATTTTTAGTTTGGTAGTCCGGTACATAAAGTATTTCGCGTTTACGGAGGGTTTGGGAAAGATCGCATCCCAAAGGGTGTGATGTAGACGGTATATTCTAATGCAAGCATTAATGGCTGTTTCCATGACTCGAACTCGTGACTTATAAGTCACACGTCGCTCCAAGGTTCCCTTCCTATACACATCTTTAGTTTAAAATCAAAAAATTTAAAAGTCCGTCTTACTTTTTTAGACATCGTACTCAAGTCAAATTATAACACATAAAATGAAACAGATGAAGTATAAATCTTACGTTGCTTTGAACATAGGCAGAACTTGAACCAAAAAATTTCTCCCTATAAAGACCAAGCTCACTTTTGATAAGATCAGATCCAGCACCATATAATATATTCCCAAGTGAATCAATTTGCTGACTACAAGTTGTTGATGTGAAAATCCTTTTGTGATATTCTGATGTTTCATACATTGTTGACCCCATTATACTACACAAGAAAAACAATCTTTTACTCATTTTAAAAATAAAATAAAATCTATTTCCTTCTTCTTCTTCTTCTTCTTCTTCTTCTTCTTCTTGTTTTTTGCTGCTTAAGCATGAGTTCAACTAAATTTAGTACTCGATTTAATATGAAACATTAATATTTAAACAAATATTTAGTTTGGAATTAATAATTCAAAATTAGCAAAATATGCTCGAACATGTTTTACTAAAAACTCAGTATTTTTTCATAAGTGGGGTATGGGGAGGGTGAGATGCACGTAGTCTTATCGCTATCCTAGAAGGATAGTAATGTTGTTTCCGATAGATCCTCGGCTGGAGAACGGATGACAAAAGTAATAACAACAAGAAGGAATAAATACAAATATAGATGATCAAAATGCAAATATTTATGTTCTAATTAAGCTACAACCGTACAATATATGTGTCAATATTATAAAATATATTGAGAATATTGTAAAGTGGTAGTAATAATCTTATACCTTAGTTTCTTCTCTTTTATGAATTTGAAGAAGCTTACTCAAACACCATGAAGTTACCTTGCTTCAGCTTCTTTGAACAAATTAAAAGA
The DNA here is from genome assembly GCA_005239505.1 of Nicotiana paniculata. Lineage (NCBI taxonomy): Eukaryota > Viridiplantae > Streptophyta > Magnoliopsida > Solanales > Solanaceae > Nicotiana > Nicotiana paniculata. Next base: position 21,990 of record MDKI01155629.1, read on the forward strand.
GGTATTTTGCTTGTGTTCTTTTTATATATTTTGAGGATGAATTATTATTATCATTAGTATTTTTATTTATTCTTGTTAATTTTGCATGGTATGAGATGGCAAACTTTTAGATGGTACGCAAACCAATGTCACAAATTTTCTTAAAACTGATGACTGAAATGGCAGTTGTGTTTTAAAGAAACTATAGCGACAAACAAGGGCGGTACCGAAGTGTTAAGTACTACTTCATTCTTAATTAATAATTTTGGTTTTGAATCTTTGATGAAGTCGCATTTGTTATTCGCAAATATAGGATTTTTGGTGCAAATCTAAATTTAGTCAGGCTCGATGTAGGCAGAAGTGGAGCTAAGATTTCAAGCTTATGGATTCGAGATTCTAATCGTTTTAAGTTACTAGGTGCTAAATCAATAATTTATATATATTTAATAAAAAGTTTAAAACAAATATGAGGTTCGAACTAAAGCTACTGAGTTCGGCGGAACCCGCTCCCGACACTCTAGCTCTGCCCCTTGATGTAGGTACCAGATACCGTATCAAAACAACAACAATAACAACAACAACAACAATAAAAAAAAAATCTAATATAATCCCATAAGTAGAGTCTAGAGAAGATAGTGTGTACGCAACCTTATCTCTACCTTGTAAAAATAGAAAGATTATTTCTACGAGACCCTCCGTTCAAGTAAAACACAATAACAACAGTGGAAAAAACAAAAGAAATTATAGTCAAGAATCCAGTACCAATTACTAGTCCTATTGCTTCAATCCCCTCCACAATAACTGTGCTAAATTCTGAAAAAGTAGTTTTTCTTTGATTATGTTTCTAAAAATGTTTTTTTATATTTTGAATTTAACTATTATGACTTATAATATATTTTTTTTATAATTTCAAATTTATAAATATTACTTTAAAAACTTAGATAATTTATGTCTAAATTTACAATGAAAAGTAAGTAGTTAATTTGATACTCGTGACTCCTTTTGGAGTTTTAAGGAAGTATAGTGTTGGGTCGTAATCTCTGCCATATAGCTATGCCTACTAGCTCTGGACCATATTCATTTTCACCAATACATTACATAATAGATCATATATTAGTTTTTTTTTATTTTTTAATTCTTATCTTGTTATAACTTATACGTATATATGTTTTTTTTCTTAGCGACCATTCTTTTTTCTCGAAAGAAAATGTAGTGAAAGTGATCAAGTAAAGGAAAATACAAAATCTAAAGAATTAACTAGACCAATTACTGCGGATTAAATCTGGAAGAATAGAACATATCGCCAATTCTTAATAGCCGTTCATCTAAACACTTAAAATAAAAGAATTCTGTCTATTTTTCGGGTTCGAAAATATGTTGTTCTATATCTTCATTTATCTAGGAACTTTTGCTAGAATATACGTACAATTCAGATATAATATATGTATGGTTTTTAATCTGTATTGCTGTAAAATAAAATAATAAATTATTATGTAAATACAGAAACAGTGCAAAACCTCACTAGCGCGGGATTATCGCGGCCGTGACCACTAGCGCGTGCTGAGCGCGGGCGCGCTAGTCCAGACGTCTTTAGCTTTTCTATGGAAAAATAATATAAGAATAAACTGAGCCCACTGAATACACAGTGTGTCCTTAAGAAAATTATTCCCCTCAAGTACCCGAGGTTTTGGAATATATCCTCCCAGGATAGAACAATTTAACTCACCGGAGTGTTGGTACCAAAAATGCCGGTGAACAACGAACCACTAAGGCTGTAAAACACACTGGAATATATTGTGCAGAAGAAGAAGAAGATCAGAAAATTTAATAAATAAAAATTATGGGATTCAAGGTATATTTATAACCAATTTAGTACTGTCTCTGAAAAGGTTACAACCTTTCAGAACAGTCATAGTTGTTGGAACAGGCGTGAATCCTTTCAGAACAACCATAGCTGTTTTGAACAGGTATGAATATTGCGGAAAATTTAAAAACGGATTTAAAATAATCGAGGAAAGAAAACGGGTCGGAGCGGATCGGGTCGGCGGTCATTCCGGATTTGAAACTTTTCCATTAATTAATTAAATAATTTGAAAAGAATTTTGTCCAAAAAGATTAATCAATCAATGTTTGACCAAATCCGAAGCCGAAGCCGAAGCCGAAGTCGAGCCGAGCGAGCGACGACGACGACTGCGCGAGGCTTGCCTTCTTCTCAACTCTTTAAGAGCTAGAAGAAGAGCTTTTCTATATATACACATAGATTTCTTTCCTTCTTCCAATGAGGGATAAAGTGCACTAATTCAAAATTTTACTTCCCTCCATTTCTTTTCCCACCATTTTCCATTCACTCTCTTTAAGCTACACCAAGCTTAAAATTAAGCTAGACTAAGCTTAAAATTAAGCTACACTAAGCTTAAAGACTAACAATCCCCCACATGAATGGGGAATGACTATAAAATAAAGGAATGCACGACCGTTTTACATGCAAGAGTTAATTGCATCTGGATAAGTAGGTTTCCCTTTAAACTTTTCGAAGTGAAATTATATCGGATATACTCGGTCAATCGGTAGATTTGATATCTTTAAACCGTCGAGCTTTGTTGTATACCTAGACAACATAAGTCACACAATCAATCCTTAACCATCTATGGTTCTCACGGTTGTGTTCGTTTCAGCCATGAACACCGCCTGGTTTCATGAGTGCTTAGAGAATGGGCCTTTACTTTCATTCCCCTTGAAGCGGCTTACACTTCACACTCACATAGGTGATTCCTAAACGTGTAATCCTAAAGACACACTATCTGGTCATATCCTGCCAGACTTAGCAAATCATTAAAAAGCTTTAAGCTTTATTGACTCATCAAAAAGCCTTAATGCTTTACCTTTATTTCTGAACATTGTCTTCATCACGAGAATGGGTTGAGTTATTTGACAATGTTGAACCGTCATTCATAACTTTGTTTGATATCCTTGAACCTAGCTCTTGGGATCTCCAGTTTGCTAGGTAGAGTTACCGCCATGATGACTTGTCCTAGGCCTTAACCCCATTCCCTTTGATGATCTTTCAACTGCCTCTCTAGATAGGCCTTTTGTAAGTGGATCCAACACGTTATCTCTTGACTTTACGTAGTCAATTGTGATAACACCACTAGAGAGTAGTTGTCTAACGGTATTATGTCTCCGTCGTATATGACGAGATTTTCCGTTATACATAACGCTCCCTGCCCTGCCTATTGCCGCTTGACTATCACAATGTATACAAATAGGTGCCAAAGGTTTGGGCCAAAATGGAATATCTTCCAAGAAATTCCGGAGCCATTCAGCTTCTTCACCGGCCTTATCTAAAGCTATGAATTCAGATTCCATTGTAGAACGGGCGATACACGTTTGTTTGGATGATTTCCAAGACACTGCTCCACCCCCAATTGTGAAAACATATCCACTCGTGGATTTAACTTCAGATGATCCGGTGATCCAATTTGCATCACTATATCCCTCGATCACGGAGGGATATTTGTTATAATGCAAAGCATAGTTTTGGGTATGTTTCAGATACCCCAAAACTCGTTTCATTGCCATCCAATGTATTTGATTGGGATTACTTGTAAATCGACTCAGTTTGCTAATAGCACATGCTATATCTAGTCGTGTACAATTCATGATATACATCAAACTTTCCAATACTATAGCATAGTCCAGTTGTGGGTCACTTTCACCTTCATTCTTTTGAAGTGCATAACTCACGTCAATTGGAGTCTTGGCAATTTTGAAATCCAAATACTTGAACTTGTCAAGTACCTTTTCAATGTAGTGAGACTGTGATAATGCTAGACCTTGTGGAGTCTTGTGAATTCTGATTCCTAAGATCACATCAGCAACTCCTAAGTCTTTCATGTCGAATTTGCTAGCCAACATGCGCTTTGTAGCATTTATATCTGACATGCTTTTGCTCATTATCAACATGTCATCAACATATAAACAAACAATGACTTCATGACCTGAAGTGTTTTTAATGTAAACACATTTGTCGCACTCGTTGATTTTAAACCCACTTGCCAACATTGTTTGATCAAATTTGGCATGCCATTGTTTGGGTGCTTGTTTAAGTCCATAAAGCGACTTAACAAGTTTGCACACTTTCTTTTCTTTACCAGGAACCACAAAACCCTCAGGTTGTTCCATGTAAATCTCTTCCTCCAATTCTCCATTTAAGAAAGTTGTTTTAACATCCATTTGATGGATTTCAAGACCATACACGGCCGCTAATGCCACTAACATCCTAATAGATGTTATCCTCGTTACTGGCGAGTAAGTGTCAAAGTAATCAAGGCCTTCCTTTTGTCTATAACCTTTGACAACAAGTCTTGCCTTATATTTGTCAATAGTGCCACCAGCTTTCATTTTCCGTTTAAAGATTCATTTCGAACCTAAATGCTTATTTCCAGGAGGAAGATCAGCCAATTTCCATGTATGGTTATCCAAAATTTATTGAATCTCACTATTGACTGCCTCTTTCCAAAATGTTGAATCAGAAGACGACATAGCTGGTTTAAAAGTTTGAGGATCATTTTCAAGCAAGAATGTCACAAAATCTGGTCCAAAGGAAGTAGATGTTCTTTGACGTCTGCTACACCTTGGATCTTCTATACTTGGAGTATTTTCCTTTGGTTCTTCCCGAGGTCGTTTAGGTCTTTCACTTAATGACTCTCATTCAATTTTATACGGATAAATGCTTCCAAAGAATTCAGCATTATCTGATTCCATTACCGTATTAACATGAATCTCGGGATTATCGAATT
>ML310905.1:0-43912 GCA_005239505.1 Nicotiana paniculata
TCCACAACCAAATGAACTGAACGCCCCTCAGGCATAACTTCTCAAGTACACAACATTGCACTTATTTATACTCAGTCCAAATCTCCAATACACCAAGTGATTACATGTCACACTTACACAATCTTTTCGCGGTCACGCACCCACGACCTTTCACGAGGTAACAAGTCTGCACATCCACCCACTGGCCATACTATGTTGTAAGACAAATCAAGAACCCATAACCAGGGTACAAAGACTCTTCCATCGAATATCCATCTCAGGTGACACTGAAGTAACACCAGCTTACTCTGAACTTTCGAATCACTTTTTCTTGCTCTTCCGAGCTCATGACATCCTTATTAACACCGAACCGCAATCTCGATTCTTACTCCCAGTTACATACTGCTTACCGCACCTAACATGCCAATATGAGGTAACGCAAGAATTCCACCATAAATTTTGAACCACCCATAGGGTGAACACTTCATCACTTAGAACGTTTTACTTAACTCAATTCAAGAGTACCATCTCAACAGACAAGTGAATTTCCACAATCACCCAACATGCAAATTCTTAAGTAGTAGTCTATACCACCATAACCCTTCCGAGATTCGCCTACACCTGACAGGCCATAGCACTCAAGTGCTCCCACATAAAATCCGTTACGGCAGCCGACAAGCCTCGCACACACCGGCACAAACTACCTACGTAGCTTAATCACATCAAAGAAACTGATCGCTGTCGAAATGTGCCATTTCAACCATGGCTAATCAATCTATTTGCTTTTAATCATCTTCAATTTGCCTCAGGAATAATGGCAACTTCCTTCAACTCATAGCAAACTCAAACCTCACTCATCCCTAGTGGCCTTGATTCATGAGACTATGTTGCCTAAATCCCGCAACCCGTTTCATACCCTTATGATAATCTTTCTTCAATCCGAAGTTTATTTCTCTCACTCCTCCAATACTATCCTGCATGCTGAAACATATCATAGAACATTCCAACCATCCTTCTTTTTCTCAGAAATTATTCTGCAAAAGCTCGATTCTCAATCATACTGCTGCCTGAAGCCCTTAAATGCAGGATTCTTGACTGTTGAACTCACTAGGATCACTATTGAGAGTCACCCACTCTGACTGGCCCCGAATGCAATCAACACCAAGGCTCTTCTAGCATATGGACACCCCTTTTAAGGAACCACGCTACCGAGTCACTATCCTCACAACTCCCCTATGCCTTAAGCAAAATTCTGAATCTTCCAAAGCCTAACCCTGGCCTGACAGGGCCAACTTTTGCACACATTCATAAAATCCCACGCACAATCACCATTTTACTCCTTTACCTTAGCTACAATAACTTGCCAACACGCCGAAAATCCACGACCCTATGCAAAGACAACCCTACAACCCAACTGCAGATGGTGGGACTCCCCCACTTAGCCCGAAGCTACTCCTTGCACCACTCTAGACCCTGCTGAGATCCTTTCTCCTTTGATAACGTGATCTATCTCAACCAATCTGTCCAATTCTTCCAGATCCTCTTGCTAGCACTCCCTAAATACTCAAATTCTCTAGCATCATTCACACATTCCGCCTCCTACCAAATAGCCACTAGAACCCCTCACTGAGACCTACCAACGCCGCCATCTAACCCATTCACAGAAGATAACCCACCTGTGGAAATCACCCCGCGAACACCTTCCAACTACGCTGACATGTATGCTCTCTGCAACTTCAATACCCCATCCTACGCCCTGCTTCATTTACCAACTTTACTAGTCTGCCCGCTCCTCATGGACATCCATTAAATGCGCGACAATATCTTCAAATTCCAAAATATGCTACCGCTCCCCCACTTTGCAATTTCTCGACTTCCGCTTCTTACACCTAGCCTCCTAGAGATGGAACCATCGCCTAGCCTCACTTCAGGACCATTCTCTGTAGCTCTCAAACCAGCAGATCACCACGACTTCAAGCTCTCCGAAGATCATCTTTCTCTAGATGCCTTCATTACCAACACTTATCTGGTACTAAACCACTGCACCTCACGATCTCTGCCAACCGCATTCTTCAATACTTCTTCTCAATAATCTGGCCCCACGCAACCAAAGAAACCATAGCACCGCCAAACTTAACACATTCCATTCGATCAATGACGACGACTACACGTCACAGGTGCATATCCCATCTCACTTGAAGACACCAAGTCTTACTACTTTATCAACCCCAACCGGACCATTCATAACCCAAATGCCTTCCCTCTGCCGGCTCTAGAATACCGAAATCTTGAAATCACACTCTGAGAAGACCTCCCCTCAAACTATTCATCACCCCCAACATACGGGCAAGCATTCTATCATCATATCGACATCACACGATACCCAATCGCAAGCATCATCACTACCTGAGAATAGCCTTAAGGATCACAGAAACACAGCTACTGAGCTGAAACAACATATTATCCTTTTGCAGGGCCATAACAATAGCCCCAACCAATTACACATGGAAACATCTCGAATTACCTTTGTGACACCCTTCAATTCCTTAATTTCCCTATTCATAACAAGCGCTTCGTGATGCGTAATATTGAGTAGGAATGAACATAGGCATAAGCCTCAAAGGAGTCAAATCGCATGATGAGGAATCAAGAAGGGAAGTACTCCTAACAGTCCTGTAGCCTCTCGAAGATAAGTACAGATGTCTTCGTACCAATCCGCAAGACTCTACTAGACTTGCTCATGACTCGTGAGACCTACGGGAACCTAGCGCTCTGATACCATGTTGTCACGACCCAAATCCCTAAGGTCGTGATGGCCCCGGACACCATTGTCAGGCAAGCCAATCATTTATTTAATTGAAATAATTTTTGGTTTTTAACATTTATGAAAAACATTTCCGTTTACTTTATTACATATTAACTAAATGAAATCTGTCGAATAAAACAGTGATTTAAATATTACAATTTAGCAAACATATCCCAACACATCACAGAACCCGGTGTCACAAGTACATGAGCAATTTATAAGAACTATACAATCATCACAAAGCCTGTCCGAAATAAAAATTGGACAAGGATATTTACAATAAAAATAAATACAGTACGAGGGAGAATCTGTCAACTGCGGATCGCCTCCGGAGGATGCAGCTCGCCTAAGTCTCCGAATCCTCCACATTGCTATGAAAGTACCTGTGCAATAAAAGGCACAACAATTGTAGCATGAGTATAAAAATAACGTGTACTCAGTACGTCGCGCGCCTAACCTCAGAGAGGTAGTGACGAGAGGTTGAATAGACACTCACTAAGGGCCAGCAAATTAATTAACAGTATAAGATGAACACGATAGACATGTAAAGGTAGTAAAGCAACAATACTTATAAGGCACTGAAATCCAAATAAATACTGGAAATAAACAAAACAGATACCACTTCCTCATTATTTTCCAAGATATCTTAAATAAACAATTTCCTCTTTGTTTTTCCCCAAATATCATAAATCCACAATTTCTTCTTTATTTTCCCCCAAATATCCTATCACTTCAAAAATCATGAAAAATATTTAACAATTTAGAATGCGCATACGGGATAAGGACAACCTGCCATCATAATAAACATCTCTGTGCATTGTCGAGGGTCGAACAGCCCGAGCCATAATATTTCTCTCAATCTCGTCGTGGCGTACGGCCCGCTCCCATGAGAGTGGGGGAAATAACACTCCGCTCATGGAATGTAAATTGCAAAGCGGTCACATGCAGTCATGCACAATCAACAGTCCACCCCGAATACGTCGGAAAACAAGTAACCAAATAAATGACAGATTTCTCTTTTAAAATCACAAAATAGTACTTAAATCCTTTTTTTCGAAATTTGCTTGCCAAGTTTTTATAATGTTTATTAATACAACCTTATCCGGAAATACAATTGCCCGCGAAGGAAATCAATTCTCTTTTTAGATGGTTTAGAAAAATAAACTCTACTCTTCCTTAGTTATTCAATTACAATTTTGGTTATATTAGCATCATAATTTCACAGACAAGATTACAGGTATAACAGGTAAGACGTGCTAGTAGGTCCTAGGCTACCCGGACATGGCATAATAGAAGATACGCACAGACTCCCATCACCTCGTGCGTATGTAGACCCCGCAGATAGTAACACATACTTAATTAGTTCACCTAGGGGGATAATTCCCCCTCACAAAGTTTGAAAGGAGACTTACCTCACTCTAAAATTCCAATACCGGCTTCCAAGCCCTTCCGACGACTCCAAACGGACGCACAACGCCCCAAAACTATCGAAACAACGACAATCCAATGAAAATATACTCTAATATTTGCAACAATTCCAAATTATATAATTTTCCAACCTCGCTTAGTGAAATGACCAAAATGCCCTCAGGCCCACGTGCCCGGTATCCGAAATTTCTCAAAGATATATTCTACCCATAGCCTTAATAACTAAAATATACAATTTACTCAAATATTCATGCTCAATTCGTGACTAAAAATCCAACTTTTCATTTTCTAGGTTTCTTCAATATTTATGAAATTCCTACCAATTTCCATGCCTAATCCATGCATATAATCTTGTATTTAACTTAGAGGCATGAATGAGTTACTTACCTTGACATTGCATGAAGGAATCCTCTCTTTGAAGCCTCCCAAAATCACCTAAGTCCATGAAAAAATAAAGACAAATGAACCCAAATCCTTGTTTTAAAACATTCTGGCCTTGACGATTTCCACACCTGCGGTCCTACCTCCGCACCTGCGCTCCCGCAGGTGCGACCAATCTCCCGCACCTGCGGCTTCTTTAAATCTAGCCCAAAATCGCACTTGCGCCCCATTGTCCGCACATGCGGCTTCACAGGTGCGGAAATTCCATCGCACCTGCGATCCCAGCCAAGCCTGCCCACTCTCGCACCTGCGGCCATATCTTCGCAGGTGCGGACCACACCAGATGACAGCAATTCCAGCCTTCTTCAACTTCAAATATTGATCCGTTAACCACCTGGAATCCACCCGAGGCCCCTGGGACCCCGTCCAATTATACCAACTTGTTCCAAAACATAATGTGGACTTGCTCGAGGCCTCAAATCATATCAAACAACATCGAAACCACGAATCGCACCCAAATCCCAACTTTATGAACTTAGAAATTTCCAACTTCTACATTCAATGCCGAAACTTATCAAATCACGTCCGATTGACCATAAAATTTGCGCACAAGTGATATTTGACATTACAGACCTACTCCAACTTCCGGAATCGCATTCCGACCTCGATATCAAAACTTCCACTTCCGGTCGGATTTCGCAAAAACCTTCAAATTTCAATCTTTAGCCCAATGACTTCAAAATTACCTACGGACATCCAAATTCACTTATGATCGCGCTCCCAACTCCATAATCACCATAAAAAGCTATTCCCAGACTCAAAATCCCAAACGGACATCAACAACACTGAAATGCACTTCAAGCCCAAATTTATGAAATTCTTGTAAAATGTTAACTTCCACAATATGCATCGAAACGCTCCCGGGTTATCCAAAACCCGATCCGGACATACGCCCAAGTCCGAAATCATCATACGAACCTGCAGGAACCCTCAGATCCCGATTCAGAGGTCGTTTACTCAAAATTCCAATCTTAGTTGATTTCTCCAACTTAAGGCTTCTGAAATGAGAATTTTCTTTCCAAATCAACTCTAAACTTCCCGAAATTCAATTCCTACCACACCTATAAGTCATAACACTTGAAACGAAGCTGCTCACGGCCTCAAACCGCTGAACGATGCGCTAGAGCCCAGAATGACCGGTCGGGTCGTTACAACAGTCAAAGAATTGCTTTTAAATTGGGGCTCCTCCTCAAAATTCTAAAGCAAGGAGGTCGCAATGTCTCTAAAATATGTCACAGTCATTGTCTAATTTAAATTACTCGATATTTCATACTACTATATTTCATATAACCACATTCATCAAATGCACACATATTTCTTTTTCGTAAACTTTATTTTTATAAATAGTCAGATGCTGCCCAGGGTAAGTCAAACAGGATCTCAAGAGAGGAGCAAAAGAAAAGCAAGAAGATGAAAGCACGGATCGAACTTCCCCCTTCCCCCCTCCAAAACTCACAATTTTTCTTTGAATGCAGGCATAATAAGACAACAATATCTACAGATGCATCAGGCCACTACCTTTAAGATAACTAATATCTGTCACAAGCATCTCCATCTATCACGACCCGAAACGATAGGCTACGACGGACACCTGGTGCCTACTTTTGTCACGAAAACTGATGGGCCGCGATGGGCACTCGGTGCCTCACCTATCCTTGCGTACCAACTTGCGACTAAGGGACTCTGAACATATAATGTCATACTTTTGCCATGGGCCACATTGCAAGACAATTTGCGAACTCTGACTAAACATCAATATAAAGCTGAGTCGACAAGGCCGTCATAACTACTACAGCTGGCAAACCAACAAAATATACATACTACACTAACTGACAAGATATGTCTACAAGCCTCTACTGATGGATATACTGTGATCGGAACAGGGCCCCGACCTATCCATAACATATATATACATAGATACACAAGATGTACATAAACTCTAGACCCGGGAACTCCGAAGAATGCGGAGCTTACCGATCAAGCTGAACTCGGGCAACACCTACTGAGGAAGTCTACTTGTCTGTCTGTCTGAACCTGCACGCATAAAATGCAGCGTCCTCGGCAAAAGAGACGTCAGTACGAAATAATGTACCGAGTATGTAAGGCAACATAATAACTCAAAGCTGAAACTGAAACTGAAATGATAATATAATAACTGAAAGTAACTGGGAGTCAAAGATAATCTGAAGGTATGCTTACCTACTGATACTGACTCAACTCTCTCAATATAGTAAGTAAAATAGTTGACCGGCCTTATAGAGCTCGGTATATATAACTGCTCTGTCGTAGTAGGCTCGCTCATATGCGCTCGGCCATACTAGGCTCTGTACCTCAGCCATTTGGGCTCGCTCATAGGCGCTCGGCCACAGTAGGCTCGGTATATAACTTACCGTCTGATCAGAGGTTGCCCAATAGGGGCCTGCCCACCGATTATAGCTCGATGGTGGTGAAAATACTGTAATACTGTATGTACATATATATATGTACATATATATATATATATAACCTCTTCTCTCTTGACTGGAAGGAGTCAATACTCAATTGAATATAAAGTCCCGATACGGGAGAATACTGTAACTTATGAGACTAGGATAGTGTATATAAATTCGTGAGTATGAACTTCTTTTATGCCTCGTTATCAAACACATGTAATTAAGAGATCATGCCAAACTTAATGAAGGTCTTAGCCTTAACATACCTGAGTTGATTCTTATGACAAATCCTCTAACACACATTAATGGTGACAAAACACGTGACGACAAGATCGGAGTAGGGAAAAATCTGTATGATATTCTTGAGAAAGATTGCACTGTACTCCCTTAGAATCGCAAAATCCCGTTGCTATTACACAATATAATTTTGTATGAAATTTTTCTTAAGACAGTTACCTTGCTGAATATGACCATCTTTAATTTGTGATTTTAGAGAAGTATCATGTTTCCTTGCAAATTTATATCCATCTCTCCTAAAATGAATTAGAGATTGATGACTAAGCCTTCAAAAGGTGATGACTAAGCCTTATCAAGTGACTAAGCCTTATCAAGAGACTTTTAAGAGTCATCAATTGGCTTTGATGTGCTGCCACATTGGGAGATGTATTTCTTATCCAAATATTTGAGTTAATTATCCACTAATCACTTGATTAACTTATTAATTTTCCATTAACCAATTACCCACATAATTAAAAATTATTTCAAATTACTTAAAATACTATCCACTTTTAACATACCTTATACACCTTACTATCATGGTCATGTGGTACCTTGTATGGCACTAGTCCATAAATATGGGGAATTATAGCTTGGGCCGTATTTTATCTCAAAATGACAAACTTCGATGAAAATCATTTTCTTCGATTCGCTTACCCTCTCACCTTCACGAATTTACTTATTACTTGTTTGAAATAGCATAATACTTATAATTTCAAGAAAATCTCATTCCCGAGCTTACGTCGATTAACTTACGACGAAACTTTAATGTATGAAAATGCGGGATGTAACATCTCATTTCCGAACTTATAACAATTTACTTGTGGCGTACTTCCACGTATGAAAACATGGGGTGTAACACCATCTAAGAAATACTCTACTTTCTCACTATCACTCATCATTTTCTCGCATGAGGCTAAACATTGCCTCCTTAACTGCATAAGGCTAAGCACTGCCTCTCTTTGCATGAGACTAAGCATTGTCTCCTATTTGCACGAAGTTAAGTCCTGCCTCCTTAACTGCATAAGGCTAAGCACTGCCTTTCTTTGCATGAGACTAAACATTGTCTCCTATTTTCATGAGGCTAAGCCCTGCCTCCTTAACTGCATAAGGATAAGCATTGCCTTTCTTGGCATGAGACTAAGCATTGTCTCCTATTTTGCATGAGGCTAAGCCAACCTCTCCTTCTTGCATGAGGCTAAGCACTGCCTTTTCCTCAAGACTAAATTCTATCTCCATTACGCCATCTAAGACCTAGCAATATCCTCTACTCACCCAGGGCTAAAAACTGCCCTCAACTTATCCAAGACTAAGCCCTGTCTTGTCGTATCTTCGCATATGACCAAACATCATATCTTTGCATTTCATGGTCTGAAACATTGTCATTTTGACCAAAGGCATCATAGTCTGAAGGCATCATCCTCATAGCCGGAAGACACCATTCCATGGCCCAAGGTCTCTCAAAAGTGCACATCATTATTCAAAGGCGTCATGGTTCAGAGGCACAATTCTCATGGCCCGAGAAAATCACTTCATGGCTTGCGAATCCCTTATCACATGATTCATGGCCAAGGACATCATGGTCTAAGGACATCATCCTCACTGTCCAAAGACAACCTTCATGATCCAAAGGGAATTTGCATCGTGTTTAAATTCTTGAAATAATCCGTATATACTTGCATGCATCGTGTTTTAAGTTTTGCAGGTATTCCAGGAAGTAACCGTTCTCCTAACGGGAGCAATCCTCGCTCCGGTTTTCGTTCACAATGTTCACATTCTACATTTATTTCAAACGTAACCAACCACTATCAGTTACCCACTTTTACTTGATAACCGTTTAGATACTTGTTCTGAGATACATCCGCAACAACTTATCTGATACCGTCCTAACCAAAAGAACCCTTTCTGAAACATACGATCATTCCTATAACAACTCCATCGATTTTGTTCGCTGTTGGATCCAGAACTACACACGGTCTGATTCCTGTAACACCAGGGATATGTAGGCAATTCAGGAACCAGGGTTCGGCCTCCATTTTTCAAATCACCTCATTCGGTCAAAATCGGTCGTCATTTTCTTTACTCGACAATTGTTTCATCATTCCCGTGTAAAGAGGAACAACTTACCCAAGTTTGCTCTCATATCTTTTTTAAATAAATATATACTTTCAAAATATCATTGTTTGCATTATTATTAATTTACAGGATTTAAACAAGACTTATAATTTTCCATACTTTTAGAGCTTTTAAATTAATTTTTCCTTGCACTAATTTACATAAAAATTCAGTAATTACTCTTTTGAATTATTTGCAATGACTTAATCACTTTAAATTATTATTTTCATCCCTAATACATTTTTTAAATATTTTCACTCCATTTTTATATAGTTACAATTGTATTTTTAGGCTATTCGCATAAATTTGTAATAATAGCCTATGTTTTGCATTCTTATTGCAATTGACATTTCATTTAGGGTCAAAAATAACATTTTATATTTTTATAATCTTCTATTATTTTTTAAAGTATTAATTTTCATGAGTAGCATTTTTATATATATTTATTTAGTTATTTTATTTTATTTTTAAAAAATTAATTCCTATTTTAAAAGCTGGCCCAATTTTGAGTTAATTTTTCGGACCAAACAAGCCTAATACACTAACCCAATAACCCTAGCCCAAACCGGCCGCGACCCGCCTAACTAACCCGACCCGACCCCCCCCCCCCNAAAATCATGGTCGTTAATCTTAGAGATCAATAGCCCACAATCAATCCCCCCTTTTAAATTACCCAACCCCAAACCCTAATCCTATTCCCCTCTCACCCGCCGCCCTAAGACTCTCCCCCTCTCTATGAAGAACCCTAATTGCCGCCACCCTCTAAACCCCTCTCCTAATCCTTCTTCTAATGGGATTCTCCTCTTATTTACTTTCCAAATTTGTGTGTTTTCGCTACTGGTTGATTCTCCATGGTATCACCAAGTACTTGCCTAAACATGGCAAGTACTACTTCTCTGATTCTGTCCGGTCAATTCCTATCTCTTGAATCTGGACCATATTTCGTCTACACATGTTCGATTCTACAATGTGTGAGTCCGATTTGTTTAGATTTTGTTGATTTACACTTTCCCTAAAAAAGCTAGGGTTTACCAAATTTTCTCTCTTAAATTGATTTCAAATTGATTTGCATGTATTTTCTTGTTTGTTGTTTAATTTACTCTGTTCCTTGTATGTTTGTTCGATTTTTGACTACTATATAAACCCCCTTATTTTTCCCTTCTGGGACAGACTTTGAAATCGATTCTTTCACTGAAATTTGGGATTTTTGCTACTCTCTTGCTTGGTATTATGTACTGGCCGGCCGAAAGCTAACGCCATTAACATCTTGTTACCTCTTCTTGGTACGAGCATTGCCCTGAGTTCATCAAAGCTCTTGGGAACTTTGGCGCATTAGGGATTCTGGGTTTTCTATGTAAATTTATTCTTTACTGTTCCTTAACTGGTGAATCATTCCTAGATATCTGTGGTTTGCATACATTTTCACTCCTGAAGTTGGGCAGTTCAGTATGTTTTCTGGATTGTTTTTTGTGTGTAATTCCGTTTGCTTTCTTCAATCCTTTAGGTCTCTTTAACTTTTAGTTTTAAGCATGCCTAAACTTGGTTCTATTAAGTTCTGACTAGTCAATGTGTTAGAAATTATTACGTTTTGGGACTCTTACACTTGTTAGCATCTTCTGGTGTTTAATTTTGCCTTTTTCTATCAATCTTGTTACCTAAATATGCCCCAATTGCATAATTTATGCCCCTTTTAATAGACTAGTTGATTGAGTTCAAAAGCATGAATATGTACACCCACTGTATGGCACAAACCTGTTTCCCATCATATTCTGAATTTTTGTGGTGATAGCTTGCCTATCTAGCATGTTTTGACCCTGCTCTCTATCAGTATGCCCCTTTAGCATGTTTAACCCTGATTCACCAGTAATCATCATCTACTTTTCTCATGTCTAAATGATGCCCTATTTCCAAATTAGCATGACTGTTTCATAATATCAGGACCTACACTTAGCATAATCTGGTCCTCCTTTAGGTAATTAGTCTAATGTGTTAATGCTAGAACACCTACATGTGCTATTTAACATGAGCTTACGCCTCACTTTGTACTGAATCTCTATGATGCTTGTCTTGCATACATAATGTGTTTTAATCTGTTATAAGACCTTTTCCCTTATATGTGATCTTGATTCCCTACTAATATGCCCCCTATTATGTCTTAGTTCCCCATTCCTTCATTAATTATTTGTCCTGTCATAATGTGTGTTCCTATCATGTTTCAATGCAGCCTTGCCTTCTGATGAGAGTTAACATGTTTGTCTTATGATACTAAGATGTATACTTAGCTTAAGTTGGACTTCTTAGGTCTCAACCTGTTAGTGTTAACTTCTTTCAAACCTTGCAAACCTGTTCCTCCCCCTAACTCTCTATGTTTATTATGTGCTACTTTGCTAAATGTTGACGTTCTACTAAACAAGTTCTATGACCTGCTTGACTGGCTATTCTGTGTGCTCAACTTGGCTATGTCTACTTTAGGCTATAAGTGTATCCCCTAACTTCTATCCCTCCATCACCGTCTACCCTCCTTACTTTCTACTTATGCTATTCTGAACTTCTCATTCTTAGCCGGCTGAAAGCCAAGGCTACCTAGGATCTATTGTTGGCCTCCCTAGTGTGAGAACTGCTCGGGGTCTAATTGAGGCCCTTGTGAACTCTGACACACTAGGGTTTGGTCTTTAGTCATTCATCACAAACTACTCCTATTTCTCCCTACTCAATCCTGTTATTTGATGTGTACCTAAATTGGTTGGTTCAAGTGATGCAACACCTGGTGCTATGGTTGAATAAATTGACTTTGGTTTCCTTTAAGGGTTCCGGAGTTGTGTGATGGATATGGCCCATATTAGAGGCCTGGGTTCACTGTTCGAGAGTTATTGAAGGCCCAAGCAATGCTGGGTATTTTTTATTTGGGCCTGTTGTAGGCCTGTTATCATTGTTATGTAACATCTGTAATTTTTTACTCATTATTGGGCATGTAATAACATTTTTTTACAACAATTGGGGTGTTAGTAAAAAGGGAACGGGTAGAATTTAATATCTACATGCTAAGTGGGTAGATAACATGCCTATAGGATTTGGTAATGTATTTGCTATATGTATTGTTCGATTACATGTGCACTGTAGAAATCATGACATTAGAGAAGCACACACACTACTTACTTACCATTAAACATGAGTTCAAATGCTATGTCTACTGCGACGTGTTTATAGACAACATTCTATAGGAAGTGAGCACTCCTTCAATTTTCATAACTACTTTCAAATGCATTAGAAACTTGCCTATAGGAACAAATGTATGAATTTTCCTTCAATATACTTCAGCTAATCACTAGAAATCATACCTATAGGATTTTGATCACTTCATTTGCTATTGTATCGCATTTTTCACTAGGAATATTGTTTATAGGACTAAGTATAACAATAAAATGAGTTCTAAGCGTCAACTATTAGAGATCCTGCCTATAGGAAATAATTGCTCGACTACTTAAACATTGTTCCTGAGCGTCACTGCTAGGAAAATCTGGATAATTCTGGGACTCTTCCCAACAGATTCTGTTATACCCAACTACGTAGATTACCTAGGCATAACACATATAGGATTGGTAATTTAAAACTTTTAATAATCAGCTTGTAATGCCTGCATAATTCTGTCTATAAAAAATATCCTACATCTGAAATTGCCTGCATACTTTGATCGCCTAGAAAGCATGTCTATAGGTTTAAGATTCTGGATTTTGCAGATTACTAATTGACATACGTGTTTGTGTGCATTTGTTTCTTAAGTGGAGGTCAATGTGAGCCTTTAATTTCTTTTATGTGAAGTCTTTAGATGTTTTGTTTGTCGCCTAGTTTTTTTGCATTTTTTAGCAGCCCAGACAAGGTCTAGAACCATCCAAATAGGGGGTCCAAAACCTCCTGGACAATAGGTATGGGACGGGTAGTGCATGCGTAGGTCACAATTTAGAATTGAATTAGAACGTTCTTAGGTAACAACTTTAATATAGTAATCGGGTAGCAAGAGATGATAGTCTGTGCTCGCTGAATAATATGAGTAACACTCCGTCTCGTGGGAGTTACGAAATATTATTTATGTTTCACGGGATGATCCTTTAGGCTAAAAAAACTTAGGACCCCCCANTTTTATTAGAATCAAAATGGTTGTACCTCTCTATTCAGGATCTCTTTGTAAATAAAATTCTTAGATTTATACTCTCTTTGCTTACTTGATCACATAGACTAATAACGACCCGGTCAGTCGTTCTGAGAGTTATATCCTCATTTTCCCCATTTCTGCTTCCTTATATGTTGTTCAATTGTGTTGAGTCGTATCGAGTTTGTAGGTTTGGGTTCGGAGTAGTTTTGGAGTGAAATGAACACTTAGTCCCTTAATTAGAAAACTAAGTTAGAAAAGTCAACAGAAAGTTGACTTATGAGTAAACGAATTCGGATTTGGATTTTTATGATTCGGTTAGATTTGTTGGGTGATTTTAGACTTAGCAGTGTGTCCGGAATGTATTTTGGAGGTCAGTGGTAGAATTTGGCTTGAATTGGCGAAAGTTAGAAATTTGACGATTTTGGTCGACAGTGAAAAATTAGGTACCGGGGTCGGAATGGAATTATGGAAGTTGGAGTAGGT
Organism: Nicotiana paniculata; assembly: GCA_005239505.1. Taxonomy (NCBI): domain Eukaryota; kingdom Viridiplantae; phylum Streptophyta; class Magnoliopsida; order Solanales; family Solanaceae; genus Nicotiana; species Nicotiana paniculata. Next base: position 14,111 of record ML310905.1, read on the forward strand.
TCATAGTGTCATTTTTATGTGTGTGCAAAATTTGAGGTCATTCGGACGTGGTTTGGTAGGTTTCGGCATCATTGGTGAATTTTGGAAGTTTAGAAGTTCTTAGGCTTGAATTCGAGATTGATTTGGTGTTTTGGTGTTGTTTTGGGTGTTCCGGAGGTTCAACTAAGTTCTTTTAATGATATATGACTTTTTGGAATTATTGGTTGGGGTCCCGAGAGCCTCAGGTGAGTTTCGGATATGTTTGGGTTGTGTTGCGCTCGTTTTCTTATGTTTCGACGTCGTTTCTTCAACCATAAATGATATCATGTTGAGAAAATAAGCTTTGGTTTCTGTTTTGATTGAAGCATTAGATCCGTATTGTAATTATGGACCCGTAGCAAAAATAATCGTCAAATTTGGACATCGTATGAGGATTTTGTGGTCATTTTACTAAGGTTGCCAGATTTTTTAGATTAATTACGAAATTACCACTGACGGCATATTTAAAAATCTGCATTATTGCAAATATTAAAACCTACATATCTCGAATATAAGGTCAAATTGAGTGTTCAAAATCCTAAGTTGAGTAAAACTTCACAAGAAATCCATTTGAGGCATAAAAAGTGAGTTTCGGGATTGTTTGGCACAAGAAACGAGACAGAATAGCTGTCAGAAAAATATATAAAACAAGAGTTTGTTCATTCGGTCATATTTTGAGTTGGGGAGTTTGGATTTGGGCGATTTTCACCATATCGATTGGAGTAAGTGTTCTCTACTCGATTTTGGTTATATTTCATGAATCCATCTTCATTTTTGGGATTTAATTGGTGATTTCAAAGTGAAATTGGGGGAGTTAGGGCTTGAGTTTCGGAGAGATTTAGGTAGGGATTTGAGGGAACAAACAGAGTCCGATTTTGATAAATTTTATATGGTTAGACTCAGGAGAGGATGAGGGTTTTGATTCTTCCATTGTTGACTGGTTTCGAGATGTGGGCCTGGGGGCCGGGTTTTGGCCGATTTTGGATTTTTGGCATATTTTGTAGTTTTTATTGTGGGCTTCGATTCTTTAGCCTATGTTGATAGTAGTATTCTGATTTTGGTTAGATTTGGAGTTTTTGGAGATCGAGTCCAAAGACGAGGGCATCCCGAAGTAGGATTTTTACGCGGTTAAGGTAAGTAACAGTTTTAACTCTGGCTTTGAGGGTATAAACCGGGAGAAATTGATATCATGTGATTGTTTGGTGGTGATAACCACTCTAGGTGACGGGCGTGTGGGTGTGTACCGCGAGGGATTGAGACTTGGTCCATCCCGTGAGGCTGTGAGTCCTAATAGCTATTATTTGTGGTTATGTGTTTACTTGTTGTTGAACTTGTTTGCCTTCATGTTAGAGATCAAGTTTAGGCTTTATTCATGCCCACGTTATTTTTACTCAGTCAGAGAAATTATTGTACATGTTAACTTCAGTCCCTATTATTTTAATGACATGTTGTGATACTTGATGTGGGTTGTGTCCCTTTATTTGTGTTGGGTTGTGAGACTGGAGACGTACATGACTGAGTGAGGCCGGGGGCCTGGTTGTGAGGATATTAATCCCATAGCGCGTGAGCTATCCGTGCGGATCCAGGTATTGATATTATAGTGCGTGAGCTTTCCGCATAGCATGTGAGCTATCCGTGCGGATCCAGGTATTGATATGGTAGAACGTAAGTTTTCCGTGCTTAGTGCAGAGTGTTGAGTGTTGAGTGTGAGCGATGAGTAATGGAATGACACTGTTGTGAGGCCGTATTCATTTTTGTTGTTGCTACATTTACCTGTTAATTTCTTTGTAATATTTTTTGATTTTATGGAATTTATCTGTTTATTTTAAATTGTGATAAATAAATAATTGGGTTGTTTTGCTTAGCTCGTCACTACTGCTCAGTTCCTTAGTTATTTCTGTTACTACTAAGTCGGTTGTACTCATACTACACCCTGCACTTTATGTGCAGATTCAGGTAAGTTAGAGTGCAGCGATCGTTGATTTCAGGCCGGCTATCTGTGGAGATCTCAAGGTAGCTGTCAGCGTCCGCAGGACCTTGTTGCTCCTTTTATCATTTATTCCTTTAGACAGTACTATATCTTAGTTCATAGTTTTAGATGCTCGTGACTTAGTGACACCCCGATGTTTGGGGCCGTTTTCGCACTTTATATTAATATTATTTAGAGTTGATTTAGTTTATGAGAACTTTAAATATTGATATTGTTTTATTAAATTCTTAAAATCAATCAATAGTAATATTTCAGGAAGTAGGCTTGCCTAGTAACATGATAGGCGCCATCACGACCATGTATGGATTTTGGGTCGTGACACCCTATAATTTAAGTTCGACCGGGACCCACAGTTGTGGACCTCGAGGAGTGCCTAACACCTTCTCTTTGAGGTAACTTGAGCCCTTACCCGATCTTTGGTGATGTAGACTAGTTAAACCAGAGTCATTTGCAAATAGGTTCCCTAACGCACCTTAAAAATCGTTAGGTGGTGACTCTCCTCTTTTAATACACATTTAAAAGAGTTGTCACACGTCGAAACTAGATTTCGCGAGAAGAAGGAGCGCGGCAGCCCGATCCTATGAATGTCACTCATAATCAGGCCATCAGCCTCACTCGGTCATCAATATCTCCAGTCTCTCTCTCACGGGCTCACAATGTCATGAAACTAGCCCAAAAATGATGATGATATGACATGTCAATAAATAACAACAGAGATTGATATATTAAATGTAATGAATGAATATGACTGAGTATGAAATTTCAATGAAATCAATATGTCAACAGCAAGAAACGACCACTATGGGTCCCAACAGTACCAACATATATCCTAAACATGATCTCTAGCATGATTGACAGCTCAATTACTTTAGTACGTAGAGATTTCATGGTTACAGATAAGATCAGGTAACTACACAGTACCAAGAAAATAACTGAGTCATAATTCACACGGTGCACGCCCACACGCCCGTCACCTAGCATGTATATCACCTCAACACCAATCACATAGCACGTAATTTAGGGTTTCATACCCTCAACACTAAGTTTAGAAGTGTTACTTACCTCGAAGAAGCCAAATTCCAATACCGAGGAAACCAAACGATGCTCCAAAAATGCCATCTCACGCGTACCAACCTCCGAACGGCTCAAAACTAGCAAAAGCAACTCAAGTATATCAAATAATACCAATGGCAATAAACTCAATCGATAAAGGTCGAATCTTTAATCAAAAGGCCAAAATCGGCCAAATAAATCCAACCCGGGCATTTGTACTTTGCTCGGTAGTTTACGGGAATGATAAGCTCTGTGTAATGTATTATGACTTATGTGAATCGCCGTTTTTGGTTTTTAGGTTATTTAGAATCGATTTGGAAGGATGAATTTCGTTGTTGAAGCTTTAAATTGGAAGAGTTGACAAAGTTTGACTTTTTGTGAATTTCATGCCGGAACGGAGTTTTGATGGTTCCGATAGGCCCGGATGGTATTTTGGACTCCGCCCGGATTTGTATTTGGATGTTTCTAGAAGGTTTCAGCACAAATTGGCGAAAATTGGAAATTTGAAGGTTTGGAAAGTTCATAAGTTTGATCGGAAGTTGACTATGAGGATATCAGATTCAGATCGTGGTTCGGGGAATTGGTATAAATTCGTTATGTTATTAGGGACTTGTGTGCAAAATTCGGGTTCATTCGGGGTTGATTTAATATGTTCCGACGCGAGTTTTAGAAATTGACAATTCAAAGTTCATAGATTTTGATTTGAGGTGCAATTCGTCGTTTTGATGTTGTTATGTGTGATTTGAGGCCTCGAGTAGGTCCGTGTTGTATTATGGGACTTGTAGGTATGTTCGGAAGGGGTCCCGAGGGGCTCGAGTAAGTTTCAGGGTGGTTTCTGATCATTCTGAGTTGGCTTGGATTTGTTGGTTTCTGTTGTTACCTGTTGCATCTGGTGTTCTTCGCGATCGCGAAGGCCCAGCTGCAATCGCGGAGTGTAATTTGGTTTGCTGCAAATTTGTTCTTCACGGACGAGATAGAACACGTTCGTGAAAGGTTAGTTGGTTGTGTTTTGCATTCACGTTGAGGTTTCGCTTTCGCATAGAGTTTAGTTGAGGAGCTGGAGGAAATGTCTTCGCATTCGCGAAGTTGCAGCCGCATTCGCAGAGGGTTGGCTCTGTTATGCATCGTGTTCACGAGGATTGTGCTGTGAACGCGTAGAGTCTTTTGTGCTGGTGCAATTATTTCATCACGAACGCGATGGTCTTCCCGCGTTTGCGAATGGTACTGCTGGAGAAGTATTATAAAGTACTCTATTTCGGGGGGTTTCGGCCATTTTAGAATTTTTGGAGCTATGGAGCTCGGAATGAGGCGATTCTTGAAGCAATTTTCACCATGTGGATTAGGGTAAGTTTTCTCTACTCATTTTTTATTTTATATCATGAATTTGTCTTCGTTTTCGGCATTTGATTGAGGGTTCCAAAAGAGAAAATTGGTGGTTTTAGCCTAAAGTTTCATAAAGTGATTTTTTTAATTTTGAACATCGATTCGGAGTCAAATGCTCAAAACCACCGGTCGGGTCGTTACATCCTCCCCCACTTAAACATACGTTCGTCCTCGAATGTGCCAAGAGTTTTTCTTAAGCCACCAAATCACCGTGTAACCTTACCATGCACATACTCGGTGGTGATCCCACATCACCCTAATCCATATAAGCCTGACGACACAACATAACTGAAAATCCTTAATTCAACCTTAGCCCATAACCTTAGAATCCAATTTCCAATGACCGGAATTTCTTATAAGACCTGCATCTCGCATCTACACATTGTATAAGTCTGAACAAGTTGTATCAAACCATAACCATAACCTAAGATAAAATTACATGGTACACCGCATAACTCAAATACTCATAGCAAAATCTCCAGCCATAGTAGTTGGTGGTGAAAGAAACGTGGAAACTCATAACCATTCATGAGATCAACAAGTCATGGAGCTCCCTCTCCTTCAACAAGAACTATAGCCAATTTCTAAGCCGACTTACGATATTATCCTTCCAAATATACCGCAATCAAATCCGATAGCACCCATCCTAGATCCGACGACGTCATCTTATAAAATACCAACTACTCTATTGACATGCAACACCAATATTACCCAGAGCCACAAACCATGCAATCCATGCACCCATATGCAATAATTCAAATGTACTCAAACATGGAAAATGACTCAAACAAGATAACCGTCCCGCAAGCTCAATTAATACTTCTACAACGCAATACTAAAAGCCCATCACACATCGTAGAACCATAACACACGAATCTAACACAAAGGGTCACATCTCAACTTAACTATGCTACAATATGCGACCCCATCCAAACACTGGTCTATATGAGATACTTCAAGCCACCCTGCTAAAAAATCAGTAACCATGTGCAACTCGACATCAGGTACCCAAGGTGCATGACCATGACCACAGAGAAGCAAATGACACAGTGCCACACATACCCAAAAGAACATAACCAATGCGCAATCAATCATGCATTACCCAAATACCCATCTCGCTCAAATTTCGCTATAAGGCCCCAATAGAACCGCACCATGTGTGTATATAACCAACGTATCACAACCCCTCGTAGCCTAGAAGGATAACACATAGAATATATTAGAACATGAACAATATCACTCTAACCGAATGACACACCTTTTTGCAGTAATGGCATCGAGTCAACAGATCCGACCCGGTGTAGAATACACATATTCATTAGGCCTACCAAAGAGCTCCCAAATCAACCCTTGTCATCCACAAATAGATAATTAACCTCTCAAAAATTCACAATGACTGAATCATAACACATACTATCATCTGACTAGCTTTGGCCACTACTTCACAGTCCACAACCATAAATAATCTGCTCTTGAGAATTCCTAGTCTCCAAATCCATAGAACACACGAATTACCATATTTGATCCCAACTCCACCGCCTGCATGTCTAACACATCTATCATACACAATCAACCCACGAGGAATACACATAGCAAAAATCTGAATATCAGCAGTCCACTAACCAGGAGTACCGCAATAGCAATGAAGCATCCATAAGTCAAAACACAGTGCGTCTTCTTAAATGTGCACCTCTCAGGCATTACCAAGTAGTCATAGCATTCATCTAGACATTTGAAACCGTCCATATTGTCTAAGAATTCATGACCTTCTCTTGAAAACTAAATCGTGACCTTGCACATGCAAATCTCGATCCTACACAACACACCACATCTATCATGACATCATATGAGAAGTACGAGAATCTCATAATCCACTCCGAGTCATAAGCAAACTACATACTCAATTAGCCCGAAACCTTCCATTTGATCTCATCTAGGAGAAAATCACAGTACGCAACATGTTCCTCACGCTTGTAGGAAATATCCTCCTCGAACCGTGGTTGAAACTTCGAAACCCATTAACACGTAACCAAGCAATCAGAACTGAATCCTCTAACTCAACCAAGCCATGCAGGTCACCAAACCCAAGAGAATATACACAAAACACATATAGAAACTTACTACATCATAGTACCCAAAGAACCGATCATATCCATTACTGTGCTAATCCAACCTATTACCAAGTTGTCCTATTTCTCCGAGTTCCCTCCAAATTGACCTCAAAGTGATACTTCTCCTTGCTATAACACTACGATTAACCAAAACTCACCTCACAAACTCTAGCATAAATTCACACATAAACTGTTGAATTCCTCTTAAGCACTCCAAAAGTACCACTACTGAGATACCCACTATGAAGAGACCTTCCGTGAACCAAAAACTATTTTCCTTCACCTCCTTGATACTGAAGTGTATAATCCACAATGTAAAATAAATGCCACAAGTCTCGACACCATCCAACTTAAATCTCAAATTCTAGCCATATACAAATCTGAAAAATTCTCAATTGCTACACATAAATCTTGAATCCATTAGAACCTTCTCGAGAGCCATCCACTCTGCTCAAATTTTAATTACACTGCCCAAACGGGCCAAACGACTTGTTTCCTATTAGCACGACGACACCCAAAGAAGTAATTACCACCTTAACGCAACCAAGCAATTCCTACTCCATGCACATTACATCTTTTATGATTAACCGCTCAATCATTCCATGAATTCCCATATATCCATAGAGTGTAATACAACTGTATCCAGCAATTCTCTCACTCGAGTCATCCTCGATCTCAACCTCTGCAAGTCACAATTGATTCACAAGTATGCCTTCGACTGAAATCGATACAACACATAACCATGTAATCAAATCGTCGATAGAAGACTCCCCCACTTGGCTCAAAGCCATAGAACAAAATAGTCGATAACTCACAACACCCATACTCTATTGCTGCCATAATCCCGCACTGAAGTTCAACTCAATCCTTCATGAGCTCATGTAACCCAAACCACATAATACCTCAAATCATTTTCAAATCTCACATTCATCGTCGTGATGGTCAAGGCAACTATCACCACTAATTCAAACTCAGATCATGCAAATATAACCCACGAGTAGAAAAGGAAGCCTCCACAAAACATCATAAGGATCACACATCCGTAGACTACCTCACAGGTTATAACCTACCTGCTTAGCCTCAGACTGATATCTCTTTATACTCTTTCGCAATTACAACTACTACACTATCACTTAATCTTCCTGAGTCTGAACTCACCAACAAGGCATGAGAACCTAGTTCGTCCCACATTTAAACAACATACAAGATCGTCTAATACATTCATAACTCGAGACTATACGTCACATCAAGACAGTAATCAAGCACCCAATAGTCATTTTTACATCTCAAGCAAACTCTTCTCTTCACATTCAATCCCCCAAAACGCTTCCCGCAGTCACTTCATACTCATCATATAGCCATCCAATCAGTCATCGAACCACGAGTTTCAACTCATAGGGACACTATCGGACATATAAGTCCAAAGGCACGTGCTCACACAACCGAAATCCCCGTGCTCAAGCTACAGCCAAAACCCGGCCTCAAGTCCTCCAGATTGGCCCATCATCAGCACACCGAAATCACATCTCGCACTTCATCCATGGAATCACAAGTCGTCGATGCACAGCTGATACCAAGCGCTCACATGCGTGTACGAATGCGTGGAAGGAATTTCAAGAGTTACGCTTCAAGCTGAATCAATATCGCAATATAAGGAAAGAAAGATGGAAAGTATGTCCTAAATGTCCTGTAGCCTCTCGAAGATAGGTATGGACGTCATCATACCGATCAACAAGACTCTACTAGACACTTGCTTATGACTTGTAGAACCTATGAACCTAGAGCTTTGATACCAACTTGTCATGAACCAAAATCCACTAGTCGTGATGGCACCTAACCTAATCCGCTAGGTAAGCCAACTAATAACTATCTAATTCCAATAATATTTAATAAGACAATTAAGTAAAAGAATATCTGAATCTTATACATTTCCCAAGGACTGGTAGCACAAATCATGAGCGTCTAAGATTTTGGATTTACAAAAGCTGAAATGAAACAAATGACATCATCTATTTGAAATATAGATGAACATATTTATATATTCTAAGGGTGTCATGAACAAGAGGCAGCTACCACCGGAACGCAGGTATGTTTTCAATTCCAGCTCTCGTCGATCACAACAACAACAACAGTCACGCAAGGTGAAAAAGTGTAGTATGAGTGCAACCGACCCCATGTACTCAGTAAGTAACAAACCTAACCTTAGGTTAAAAGTAGTGACAAGCTGGATCAAATGTCAGGTCCAACATCGATAGCCAACAACAGTTCATAACAACGTAAATCAAGTAATAAAAGAAGTAATTCAGAGATAAAATGCTCAACTCATTCACAGTTCCAGAAAATAGGCATGATTTTCAAGTATCTAATTGAAACCCCAAATCTTTTAACAAATTGCCAAAAAAAATGAGTAAGCTTGAAAACTGTGATTTTCCCAAAAATCCATTCAACAATAAATAAGATATTTTATTTTTCAGATAGCATGAGGAAAATACATCTATATGCCTACATGTCAAGATACAGGTGAAATAATAAATGTTACCAAAATCGGGTAGTAGAAGGAAATGCATCTCTATGCATGTATCTCAAGTACGCATGTCAAATCAATGCATCTCAGTGATGAACTCATGTACTCACACTCTCAGGGTATTTAATCTCACTGTCTCGCATTCTCTCTCACCATGCTCAATACTCAGCACACTCAATCACTCAGCACCGTACAGTACATGCTGCAGCATGCAGCCCGATCCACATATAACCATAAGGCTTGTTGCGGCATGCAACCCGATCCACATATATATAGCCATAAGGCTCGTTGCGGTGTGCAACCCGATCCACATATAAATATCCATAAGGATCGTTGCAGCGTGAAACCCGATCCATATACATATAGACATAAGGCTCATTGCGGCGTGCAACCCGATCCACATGTATGTATATATCATCAATTGCACTCACTAAGGGTGTGTGCAGACTCCGGAGGGGCTCCTTAGGCCCAAGCGCTATCATAAATCAGTAAAATCTACTGCGGCAGATAGCTCGATCCCATGAATGTCGCTCATAATCAGGGCCCTCGACCTCACTCAGTCATCAATCTCTCTGGTCTCTCTCTCTCACAGTCTCACAATGTCACGAAACTAGCCAGAAAATGATGATATGATGTGTCAATAAATAACAATAGAGACTGAGATATGATATGTAATAAATGAATATGATTGAGTACGAAATTTCAATGAAATCAATAAGTCAACAGCAAGAAACGACCACTATGGGTCCCAATAGTACAAGCATATAGACTAAACATGATCTCTAGCATCATTGATAGCTCAATTACTTTAATATGTAGATATTTCATGGTTACAGATAAGATCAGGTAACTACACAGTACCACAGAAATAATGGAGTCATAATTCACACGGTGCACGCCCACACACCCGTCACCTAGCATGTGCGTCACCTCAACACCAATCACATAGCACATAATTTAGAGTTTTATACCTCAGCACTAAGTTTAGAAGTGTTACTTACCTCGAAGAAGACAAATTACAATACTGAGCAAGCCGAGTGATGCTCCAAAAATTCCATCTCGCGTGTACCAACCTTTGAATGGCTCAAAACTAGCTAAATGAAACTCAAATACATCAAAAATGCCAAAGGAGACAAACCCAATCGATAAAGGTCGAATCTTTAATCAAAAGCCCAAAATCGGCCAAAAATTCCAACTCGGGCCTGCACCTCGGAACCCGACAAAACTCTCCAAATTCGACAACTCATTCAATTATGAGTCCAACCATACTAATTTCATTCAAATCCGAATCTGAATCGATGTTCAAAACTAAAAACTTCACTTTATGAAACTTTAGGCTAAAATCACCAATTTTCTCATTTGGAACCCTCAATCAAATGCCGAAAATGAAGATAGATTTATGATATAAAATAAAAAATGAGTAGAGAACACTTACCCCAATCCACATGGTGAAAATTGCTTCAAGAATCGTGTCATTCCGAGATCCATAGCTCCAAAAATACTAAAATGGTCGAAACCCCCGTAATAGAGGACTTGATAATACTGCTCTAGCAATACCCTTCGCGAATATGGGAAAACCATCACGTTCACGATGAACAAAATACACTAGCACAAAAGACTCTACGCGTTCGCGGCACAGTCCTCGCGAACGCGATGCACAACAGAGCGGACCCTCCGCGAACGCAGCTGCTACTTCGCGAACGCGAAGACATTTCCTCCAGCTCCTCAACTAAACTCTATGCGAACGTGAAACCTCAACACAAACGCGAAACACAATAAACTCACCTTCCGTGAACGCGTTCCATATATCGCGTCCGCAAAGAGCAAATTCGCAGCAGACCAAATTACACATCGTGATCGCGGTTGAACCTTCGCGATCGCGAAGAACACCAGATGCAACAGGTAATAGCAGAAATCATCAACTCCAAGCCAACCCGAAATGATCTGAAACCATCCCAAAACTCACCCGAGCCCCTCGGGACCCCATCCAAACATACAAACAAGTCCCATAATACAACACGAACCTACTCGAGGCCTCAAATCACAAATAATAACATCAAAACGACGAATCACACATCAAATCGAAATCTATAAACTTTGAATTTTCAATTTCTAAAACTCGCGCCGAAACATATCAAATCAACCAAGAAATGAACCCAAATTTTGCACACAAGTACCGAATAACATAACGAAGTTATTCCAATTCTTGGAGCCACAATCTGAATCCGATATCCTCAAAGTCAAATTCCGGTCAAAGTTATGAACTTTTCAAACCTTCAAATTTCTAATTTTCGCCAATTTGTGCTGAAACCTTCAAGAAACATCAAAATGCAAATTCGGGCTTACGCCCTAGTCCAAAATCACCATCTGACTTATCGAAACCATCAAAACTCTGTTTCGAGGTCAAATTTATAAAAAGTCAAACTTGGTCAACTCTTCCAATTTAAAGCTTCAACAATGAAATTCATTCTTCCAAATCGATTCCGAATAACCTGAAAACCAAAATCGACGATTCACATAAGTCATAATACATTACACTGAGCTTATCATGCCCGTAAACTATCAAGCGTTGTGCAAATGCTCAAAACGACCGGTCGAGTCGTTACACATTTGCACCCAATTATTTTACAACCTGGTGGTAAATCAACCAACTTCCAAGTTTTATTAGAAATTAGTGATTCTATTTCATCATTTACGGCCTTTTCCCAAAAAATAGCATCAGGTGACGATAAAGCTTCTTGTAAAGTAAGAGGGTCATTTTCAATATTAAAAACATAAAAAATAGGCCTGAATTTTTTTAACTCTAGCTCTTTTACTTGTTCTTAACTCAAAAGCATCATTTTCTTCATTTTGCAAAATAGAAGTAGAAGAACTAGGCATAGACAAAAAATTATATTTATCTCTTTGAACCCCACTATTTTTAGACTCAAATGAAAATTTATTTTCATGAAAAATAGCATCACCTGATTCTATAATTATATTCTCTTCGAGATATAAAATCTATAGGTTGTACTATTAGAAGCATAACCAAGAAAAACACAAATCGTAACTTTTTACCCAATTTTATAATTTTAGGATTTGTTAGCCTAACATACGCTAAGCAACCCCAAACTCTAAGATAACTTAAATTTGGCTTCTGATTTTTTCACAACTCAAATGGTGTCATTTTATTTTCTTATGAGGTACCCTATCCAACACATAACATGCGGTAAAAATAGCTTCATCCCCCAACCAAGAAAAGCACAAGTGGTAACTTTTTACCCAATTTTATAATTTTAGGATCTGTTAGCCTAACATACACTAAGCAACCCCAAACTCTAAGATAACTTAAATTTGGCGTGTGAATTTTTCACAACTCAAATGGTGTCATTTTATTTTCTTATGAGGTATCCTATCCAACACATAACATGCAGTAAAAATAGCTTCACCCCACAAATTTAAAGGTGCATTTGACTCAATAAGAATGACATTAGTTAACTCTACCAAAGTTCAATTTTTTGTTTCAACCACACCGTTTGATGCAGGAGAATAAGGTGTAGTAGTTTCATGAATTATTTCCAGTGATCTAACAAAAGAATTTAATTCATTAAACTCATATTCACGGCCTCTATCACTTCTAATTCTTTTTATTTTTCTACCGAATTGATTTTCAACCTCATGGAGATAATTTTTAAAGTTTTCAAACGCATTACTTTTATTTTTCATCAAGTAAACATATGTGTACTTATAGAAATCAAAAATAAAAGTGATAAAATATCTATTTTCTCCACGAGTAAAAATTTCTCAAGTTCACAATACTAGTGTGAACTAATTCTAACAATTCACTTTTTCTTTCAACTTGAAAATGAGGCCTTTTAGTTATTTTTGCTTTACTACAAGCCTTACATTTTTTAAAATTATTTTTAATCATTGGAATTAATCCTAAACTACTCATGATTCTCACATAACGATTATTAATATGACACAAACGAGCATGCCGAAACTTAGTAGATGAAAGCATATAAACAGAACTAGAAGAAGTTTTATTCATCTCAACATTTAATTTGAACATCTCATCACATGCATACCCCTTGCCCACAAAAATATGCTTTTTCACTATTACATATTGATCACTCTCAATAATTTATTTGAAGCCTACCTTGTTAAGAAGAAAACTAGACATCAATTTTTTCTCATTGAAGGAGTATAAAGTACGTCTTTCAACGTTAATATTCTTCTTGAAGTAAACTTCAACTCGTCCTCTCCTTTTCCAAGCACCCGGGTTGTGTGAGAATCACCAAGCATGAGTTGGGCTCCTTAGATGGAGTATATACTTTAAACCAATTTCTATCATAGCAAACATGACCATCCATCAACGTTTTCTACCATGTTAATGTCTATTATGACCTCCACAAGTGGCTCTTCGGTAAATTTTTCATGTGGTGTAGGACCATGTTTCTAAAATTTGCAATATCGAGCAATATACCCACTCTTGCCACAGACAAAGCATAGTTTCATAATTTGAACTTGTTGATTTTGTGCTTGGTTGCTTGCACCATTATTCTTCTTGGGAGGTCTACCATTATTTTTCTTAAAAATCTTCTTCTTCGAATTCAAAAAAGTATTTTTGTGAGTTTCAGGAATAATATTATTTGAAGTAATTAAATTTACTTTTATAGTGACGGTTTGTAGAGTGCTCTCTTTCGATTGCATAAGTGCAACTTAGCCTCTTGCCTTTTCTTCCATGCGAATATGCATTATCAACGTCTCAAGTGAAGTTTTTTTTGTTTGTGGCACATAGTTTTGAAATTCCTTCCATGAAGGTGGAAGTTTATCTATTATGCCACAAATAATAAGGTTGTCTCCAATTTTAATATCCCCGGATATGATCTCTCCAATGATCATTATGAAGTCTTGAGCTTGGTCTACTACAAAATTATTGTCCACCATTTGAAAATTCGCACCTGCCTCCTAGGTATCATACTTACTCTGCCAAAGCTTTCTAAATTTTCTTTTTAGTAGAGTAAGTTCTATCATAATAATCATAAAATTATCATATAGACAATTAAGAAGATAATACCGACACTTGTATGAATCATCGTTGTATTTTCCAATTTTCTTGAAGGAAAATTAGCTCATCATCATTCATGGAAGAGTTATTGTCTTCTTTGCTTGGATTATTCTTAGTTAAAACGTAAGAAACATTGAAAAGACTCAAATAATAAAGTACTTTACCATTCCATCTCTTGAAATGAGTATCGTTGAAGCGGAATGGCTTGTTGAGATCTCCCACCTTGATATCCACAGATTTTTCAACTGTAGCCCTAGTGAATCTCCTTAAAATTGTTGGTGAAAATAAAATTACAATTGTAAAATAAAATGAAGAAAATAAAATATCTTCAGGCTGAGGCGCATATATCTCGCTCTCTTTAAGAAAATAAAAGTCTTCACTGGTCCAGTAGTAATCTTCTTGACTTGTCTCCCCCAGGATACAACAGTCCGATCACGTCATATGACTCGAACAAACTCTGGACAAGTTGTTGAGTCTAAAGCTCCACTGTAACGACCCGACCGGTCGTTTTGCATTATCGGACCCCGTTCCCCTAAATGAAACTTCCCAAAGCGGTTTTTTATGATTTATGACTAGCGGGGGCTGGTGGTCCGGGATTCAGAGGTGTTTAGAGTGTAATAGGAACAATTGGTTCCTTAAGGTTGGCCTTTTAAGACCAAGTTTGAATTCGGTCAAGATTTTGGGTAAACGACCTCGGAATCGTGTTTTGTCTGTTTTGGTAGCTTTGTGTGATGATTTTGGACCTGGGCGTATATTTGGAATGGGTTTTTGATGACCCGGGGGCATTTCAGCTGCCAATATTGAAATAAGAAGTTCCTTAAGTTCATATTTTGGTTTGGGACGTGTTTTTATGTTATCGAGGTCTGAACGGAATTCCGAGGCTGGAAATACATCTGTTATCTTAATTATGACTTGCCTGCAAAATTTGGTGTCATTCCGAGTTGTATAGGTCGGTTCGGCACGTTGTTAGCGAAGTCTAGAAAACTTAAAGTTCTTAAGTTTGGTTCTTGGGGTTTGGGGATGTGATTTCAATTTTTAGCGTTATTTTGGGTGTTCCGAAGGCTCGAGCGAGTCCGTATCATGATTTAGGACTCGTTGGTATATTTGGACTAGGGCTCGGGTGGGCCCAGGTGCCTCCCGGGCACCTAACGGGGTTAAAAACTAGCAAAACATAACTTCTGGTGCACCTGTTCTAGTGTGACCGCAGGTGCGGTTGCCCAGTCACAGGTGCGGGACCGCTCCTGTGGTCCCCAGCATCGCAGGTGCGATCCCCTAGTGGCCTGGCCAATTATCGCAGGTGCAGACAATATTCCGCAGGAGCAGAGCCGCAGGTGCGGTCTCCACTCCGCAGGTGCGGGCCCAGGCTCCCCAGTCCATTTCCGCAGGTGCGAGATTTCTCTCGCAGGTGCGAGACCGCTGGTGCGGTCCTCAAGCCGCAGGTGCGAAAACACTGTCCAGACAGTGTGTTTTTATACACGGGTTTTGAACACATTTTCTCATTTCCTTTTTATTCCTTGGGAGATTTCCTCTATTATTAAGGGTCTAACGACCTGGTCTTCTAAGTTAAGTAAACTCTACTCAAAAATTAGCTTCGTGCATGGATTTCTAGCTTAATTAACTACCTAAATTAGTGAAAAATCAAAAATTGGGTAGCAACCTAGAGCTTGTGATAATTTGAGAATTTTTCTGTGAATTTGCTATGAAATCAAGTAAGAATAGTATATTAATGATCCTTAGGCTTGGGGTGAGTGTTCCCTTCTAGAATTATCAGAATCCAAGCGCGCGGGCCCGCGGTTGGATTTTGGGAATTTCTCAAGAATGTTGAATTTTAGAAAAATTAGGATAATCTCCCTATTTTGCGCATGCATTGATGTCATTATACCGTATTTGTCTAGTTGTGAGTCCTCGGGTGTAGAGTTCGGAGATTCGGGCGCATCTTTGGTCCGAGGGGTAGATTCGACGCGAGGTGAGTCTCCTTTCTAACCTTGTAAGGGGGAATTGTCCCCCTAGGTGATTTAAACGCTATATGTGATAATTTGTAGGGGGGGGCTACATACGTACAAAGTGACGAGAGTCCGTACGTAGCGACTATTACAATTATGTCCGGGTAGTTAGGCCCACATCATGCCTTGTGTTTTCTGTAATATGAACTATATGCGTGCTGAATTTACATTTCATATTGCTTACATCCCTGAAGTTATGAAATTTGAGAAAACTTGTAAGAAATTAATCATGGAAAGGTATTCTCTTTTAAGAAAGGAATAATGTTTGTGCATGTTACCGCCTCACAAATTTGTATTCCGCGAGCGGAGTGTGATTTTCCCCCACTCTTATGAGAGACGCACTTTTGGGACGGGCCGATCGATCCTTCGGCAGTGTGTAGAGAGTTGAGCGATGCACTTTTGGGATGAGCCGATCGATCCTTTGGCAGTGCATAGAGAGATTGAGAGACGCACTTTTGGGATGGGCCGATCGATCCTTCGGCAGTGCGTAGAGAGGTTGAGAGATGCACTTTTGGGACGGGCCGATCGATCCTTCCGCAGTGCATAGAGAGGTTGAGAGGTGAACTTTTGGGATGGGCCGATCGATCCTTCCGCAGTGCACGAGCGTGACTATCCTATGACTCCGACCGGTTGTCCTCGCCCTACATGCGTATGCTTTATTTGTTATTAAATTTCATGAAATTGATCTGACGGATATTTGGGAAAAAGTGAAGTGGTAATTATTTTATTTTTCCTCAGTATTCTTCCTGAAATTGCTTCACTGCCTTACACACCTACTGTTTTTATTACATTTTGTTAATTTATATTGTTGGACCTTAGTGAGTGTCATGTCGACCTCTCATCACTACCTCTTTGAGGTTAGGCGGGATACTCACTGGGTACATATATATTTATGTACTCATGCTGCACTTTTGTACTTCACTGTACATGTTCTAGGGCGGGAGTTTCTAGTTATCCGACCGGAGCTTGACAGATTCCGGACCTGACTCCACGGTCAGCTGCTTCCCTTGGCGATTTCCAGCTATGCTATGGAGTTATCTTTTGTTTATTTCTGTCTATATCCTTTCAAAAAGCAGTACCCTTTGTATCTTCTTTTGTATATTCTACTTGTCGTCCATTGACTTGTGACACTAGTTCATGGCACACACTTGGTAGATTCTTATTTTGGGGACTGTATATATATTGGATCACGATCATTTTGGCTGTATGTATTTAAATTGATAAATGCTTCCGCTTTTATTTTAATAAGCTAAGGGTATAACTTTGGGAAATATGTGGGGATGGTGTGTTAATAAGGAAATCTCACTAATAAACAACTGTTGGCTTGCCTGAACCTGGTGTTGGGCGCCATCACGACCCGTGTGGGATTTTGGGTCGTGACATCCACCAAGATGAACACCTTCCTTCAATAAAAGTAAAAACTCTCATCTTCTTCTTTCACAACTTTAACCTCACTTTATTGAAACACTCTAGAATTATTTTCGGCACCATATTATAGAATAAAGACTCATATTTATAGGTGTAGAAATTCTTTCTTGAATAAAATTGAAAGAAAGTGGGGTAGTAAGATTTAAATCATGAAAAATATGGGATAATGGTTAAATTATTATGTAATAAGTGGTAGAACATGGGAGAAGAGTTATGACCATTTTTTGCATCAAGGAGTACTGAGAGTTATGGTCATTTTCTACATCATAAAGTAGTGGGAGTTATGTCACATTTTATTTTAATAACAAAATGCTATTATACTAACAGACTAGCTTTTATATAACTTTTAGTTTGGACTTAAAGGACTCATATAGTTATCCTAACTAGTTTTGGATTGAGGCATAATTGATTAAATAAATGAATATTTGAAGACCACCATCTAAGTTAGAGCCAAATCAACACAAAATGTCTCCAACATTTCATAATGAAGTGCACAAATACTAGAACATAACTATTATGTGTACGGATCTCATCGACACAATCAATAATATAGTCAAGAAACATTATTTATGATATAAATCATGAAACATGTGTACATATTGTTGTTGTTAATATAATTAACTTGAGTTTAATTAATTTCATTACATAGGTTGCATGGTTTTCATAGATTAAAATATTAACAATGCATGTTGGTGATAAATTAGGAGTTGTTTTAAAATTATATTATGAGGAATTTTGACAAACTCAATATTTACAACAACTAAGAACATTTTAATATACTTATAGCCCGTTCGGCCAAGCTGCAAAAATCAACTTATTTTGGGAAGTACTTTTTCTCAAAAGTATTTTTGGTGAGTATTTGACCAAAAAATGTGAATCTTTGGTTAAACTAATTAATTTAATATTTGAGAGGTTAATCCTAGTTAAATATAATAACTTCATATCTATGTGGATGATGTAGAACAGTATTGAGTTAGATTTAATGCAACATGTATTTAATTTTCCAGTTCAATAATGTGATGGAAATATCAAGTATTAAATAACAATAAATGACATTAAATGTAAATAAAGAGAATGATTCACCCAATATTGAATGAAGTGGGTGATTCTTCTTTCTGACAATGATGAATGAAAGTAACTATGAGAATATTGAAAACTTTCTCGAATCTGATGAGAATGGTATAGAATAATTCAAAAAGAGAAATATCTTTATAAAGGTTCTTTGTATTTATCTAGAGAATTTGCTTTCCAAGAGAGTTCTTATCTGAGAGAATCTTACATGCCTTTCACCTTATCTTTTCTTCTATTTATATGGGACATACCCCTAAACAACCCTAAAAGTACAAGTACAGGGAATATTTAATGGAATATTCTCTCTAAAGATCCTATTACAAAACTAGCCATTATTGTTGCTCGTTACACTTGACCTCGGCTGTGATCGACTGCTCGGTGGTATCGTTAATTACTGGTCGACCTCGGCCAAATTACTTTTGATAATACCTCTTCGTGCTGAATTTCCTCAATCAGATTTTAACCTATACAATTAGTCCCTCCGCTTATCGAGGTCGTCTCTCAGACGACCTCGGTGGGCGGACCTTGCTAGTCACAGTTGAGAAATTCAGGCGGACAGGTCGAGTAGTAACGATCACAGCCGAGGTGATAACATGGCGCTTTGTCAGTCATAACTTATCATCACGTTGGTTCAGAATGACGTCGCAACATCATGTGTCCTTATTACACGTTTCCCCAATGCGTCGCGTCGCTTCCTACGCCTCTACCGTTTCGATATTTCTGCATCGACGATTGGTTTTATCGATTAGGGTGCATGGGTTTTTTTATAATGGGGATTGGAATCCCTTTATTTGATCCTTTGTGTTTTCTTGCATTCGAACCTCCATATATTTCCTTCTTATTCTTCCTGTGTTCTTGCGTTTGTTGTTTCCACCTTCACATCCCTGTTTTCTTTGGCTTTAGCGATTTCTGCTACTCTTACCTCCTCTGCGTTTGTATTTTCTGTGCTTATAAGCAATCAAAAATGGTTAATGTCTCTTCTAGTTCTGGAGGGACCTCTGACCCGATTCCACTGGCAGTGAGAATTCCCCCTCATGACGATGGAGCTGCCATTATTGCAGAGGACGGAAACTTCTACTTTAGAGGAAATACTTCCTCGTAATGACAAAGCTAGGTCGGACTTTTCGAAAAGGCCCGAGGACGATCCCGAGCCTGCAGAATCTAAAATGGACGCGGTTGCCATGATTACTTTAGGGCCAAGTTCAAAATCCTAGCTCACATTGACCTGGTCTCGGCCGGCCGCAACGTGGTGCAGATTCACCACCCTGGATATTGCGCATTCTATGCATATCCATTTTAAGTGAGTTATTCTTTTCCCCTTCCTCCATTGGCGGAGGAATTCTGCCGCTATTATAGCGTCTGTCCAGCTCAGCTCTCCCCTACATCTACAAGCTCGTCCTTATGTTGACGAAGTATGCGGAACTGGCCAGCCACAGAATTTCGATTTGCAATCTATTGCACCTCTTCACGCCAAGTTTCCATAGGGGTACGATGTTGCACCTTCGTCACCGTGGAATTAAGGGTTTGGTAGTGAAGATGGAAAATAAGGCCAATCATCAGTCCTGGTTTAACTTTTTCTACTTTAAGAACGAGGATGTAGTGGCAAATCCTAATGGATTTCCTGAAGCGTGGAACTATGCCCGTAAGTACCTCCGCCGAATTTTTATTTTGTTTATTTTGCTAGTAGCTTAATCATTCCATTTTTTCTTTGTGCAACCGAGAAAGAACCTCCTCCGTTGGATGCAGACATTCACGACTGGGTAAGTCAGGTCTTGCCCCATACGGTGGGGATCCGTGAATGGTTGTCATTCCACAAGAAGTTTGTGTCCAAGACATCTGTGGCCGGTGAGTCGTTTGCTTAAAATTTTGGTTGCTTCAGTCTTTAAGTCGTGCCTTTTTTTTTGTATGTGGGGTTGACTTAACTCTGCTTTTGTCGTTAGGTCGGAGAGCTCCGAGGAGAGCGAGGGCTTCTACTCTCACGTTCCATCAACCAAGTGCTACGACGGGGTCTTCACTTGCTACGATTGTGGCCAAGACCTCTCAGACGACTACTTCTTCTCAACCCCCGGCATTGCGTAGACCTAGTCGACTGTAGGCGGCCCCAACAACAGAGACTCCGGTTAATCCCGTGCTACATTTGGTAGATGAGTCATCACCGAGCGAGGAGGACTTGGTTCCGCTAAAGAGGAGGGTGGATGTCGGCGGCGAGACAGTTAGAGCCGAGGAATCCATGAGGGGCGACCGTGAGCCGGTCGTGGCTACATCGGAGAGTGGTGTGAACCTACCAACTTTAGCTCCACTGTCTACGAGGGTCATGGGAGGTGTTCCTTTTCCCGAGGTTGCGGTTGAAGTAGGAGGGTTATCTGAGGCTGCAGACGCCATGCTGAGAAATGACCCCTCATCCTCAGGATAAGTTGTCGCTTCTTCGTCGGCCTAGAAGAGAGGGAAGAACATTGCCAAGGACGGCTATGAACCGGTTCTGACGTCGATCCCGAAGAGGTGCGGATATTGAGCGAAGGATTTACTCAGTTAGAGTTAAGGTTAGAGGGATCCGCTCGTACCATCGTCGTCCTCCTGGATCACGAATTGTTGGTAGATACGGAGGACGTGGCCCCCTACTTGGGTCCTCTTTTTCCTAATGCGAAGGGCAAGACCTTAGAGACATCCAACTATGCGCCCTGTTGCCGGGCATAGCCGGCCTCGCCTTGAGGGTAAGTCTCTGATCTTAATTCTATGCCTTGTATTTTTCCTCTTTATTTTTCTTTTTAGATTGACTTTATTCCTCTTCTAATTTCTCTTTTTCCTTTAGACCATTATTTTGGAGATCGAGAGTGCCCGTCGAGAGGAGAAGCAGAAAGTCATTTTCAAGAAAATAAAAAGGAATTACCGCTAGTACCGAGTCAAGCACTGTGAGATCTGCAGGCGGTTCAGTGTGAGTGGTAACTTCCAAGCTATTAGGGATGAGCTGAAGCAGAAAGACGATGAGCTTATGAGAGTCATCGGTAAATGCAGAGAGCTCGAAGGGACGCTTAGAGATAAGGAGGAAGAGCCGGAATGAGCAAGGGAGTTGAGGCTGAGTGTGCAGACCTTCAGACCCAAGTGGCATCTCTGTGGGCCGAGCTAGAGCAGTGTTTGACCAGGGCTGAAAATTTGAGTGATGAAGTCATCGAGAAGACGGCGAAATTGGAGAAGGTCGAGGAGGCTCGGGTGGCAGCTTTGGCAAAGGTGGCGGTGTTAGTGGATGCAATCCGCGTCCTCCAACCCAAGCGGGCGAATGATACGGAGACGGCCATGGTCAGGGAAACACGACTTGATGAGCAAATTGGGGGGGTGGAAAAAGAGGTCTCGAACCTTGGTGACCAAATTGCTGCTCGCGAGGCCGAAAAGGCGCAGTTGTTAGATCAGTTGTCCTCCTCTCACACTTATGCTTATCCCGATGTTCTGTGGGATTTTTATGAGAAGTGGATCCACGCCGAAGCCCTGCTAGACATATTCAGGTATTTGATGACGGCGGGGAGAGTTCATGAGGCTGAGTTTGAATATGCTCGTGCTAAGGCGCGTGCAGCTCGGGTCTTCTGTGGTTATGACCCTTCTACGACGGGGACTGGTGATGGCGAAGAGGACTTGGACGGGATTGAACATGGTGACTGGTACGAGGACACATACTCTGATAGCGAGGGCGATGGTGGAGACGGTGCTGCTGAATAGTTATGCCCTTGTAATTTTTGTGTTCACTTTTGCGGGCGTTTGTTCAGCGCGTGTAAAAATATATACTTTTGAATGTGGAATGTTATTTTTTATGTTTGTTTCTTAATCTTGTATGTTTTTATCGTTTGTGTCACGCCCCCAAATCCCATCATCGGGCCGTGATGGCGTCTAATATTGAACCCGCTAGACAAGCCAACGTGTACAGTTAAACTAGCATGATAACATCGATTTAACAGAATAATCTAACAACAGTTCACAACTTAACAGCGGAAATAAGTATGGTTTTCAAAACTAAGTAAAGACAACATAATACAACGACGCATAAATTTCCCAAAACCGGGAGTCACAAACTCACGAACTGTCTATAAGAGTGCTAAATAAAAAGTCTAAAAGAAAATACATGACTGTCTCTGAAAACTAGAGGAAAAACAAGACAGAAATGAAGAACTAGGGATAGGAGAGACACCCAGGCCCACGAACGCCAGCGGGTATACCTTGAAGCCTCTAAGATGAGCTAAAGGACACTCCCACTAATGATGTCCACCGGGTCCGGCTGTGTAATCTGCACAACAAAAAGAAGTGCAGGTGTAGCATCAGTACAACCGACCCCATGTACTGAGTAAGTGCCGAGCCTAACCTCGGCCGAAGTAGTGACGAGGCTAGGACACGACAACAAAATGTACTTGTGCAGTTCAATAGTATAGCAGAAACTAAACAAGAATACAATTACGGGAAAGAACATGCTGGGGGTAAGAGATGGAAAATACTGAAATGACGGAAACGAAAACAACAGTCTAAAATATCTGAAAATAACAACGGGAATTGACAACACAAATTAAACAGTGGAAAGATACAGCACGGCATGTCCCCTCGTGCATAATAATATAAAATATGGCACGGAATGTCCCCTCGTGCAATATGGCACGGAATGTTCCCTCGTGCATAAACAATATAAACATGGCACGGAATGTCCCCTCGTGCATAAACAATATAAACATGGCACGGAATGTCCCCTCGTGCATAAACTATATAAACATGGCATGAATGTCCCCTCGTGCATAAACAATATAAACATGGTACGGAATGTCCCTACGTGCATAAATTATATAAACATGGCACGGAATGTCCCCTTGTGCATAAACAATATAAACATGGCACGGAATGTCCCCTCGTGCATAATAATATAAAATATGTCACGACATCACCCTTTGTGGTTTTACACTCTTCCTCACCAAAACAATGACAATATCAATGGCAAGGAATACAGCATAGTGGAAATACAATTCAAAATCACCCGGCAAGGGTCTCAGCTATAACTAATCAATTCAAAAATCCTTTACAATTTGGTTCTCAATCTAACCAACACATCATGAGTTCATCAACCAGAGTTTTCAACATTAATCAACTTCCAAGTAGAGACATTTGCATATTATAACGAGCATGGGAGTAATAATAAGGTTTTTATCGAAAATAGACTCACGGGCATGCTTGACACACAATGCATAGGTATCCGTTACCTCACCTATGCATTGAACATGATAAACACCGAACACATAGCATACAATACCTATTCCCTCACCAAATTTAGGAAAGACACTTACCTCGGGTCCAAAATATAGCAATCAACCCTCTAACGTCGCCTTTCCTTTAGAATTCAACTCTGGTATGGTATTATCTAGACATAATTAACTCAAGCATATCAATAAGGATTCAATAATTCAATTACATAGCCTAATTACCCATTTCCATGCATTCTTCCAAAATAACAAAATTTGACCCCGGGCCCGCTTGTTCCAAACACGAGGCTCGGACCAAAACCCGATCAACCATACCCCCACGAGTTCAAATATATGATTTGTTTTTCAAATTCGACCCCAAAACGAGGTCTAAATTAAGAAAAATCAAAAAGCCCTAACTCTACCTAAATCCTCAATTTTCTACTCTAAATTACATGATTCTAGGCCTAGATTCTAGTGTTGATGAAGGAAAAATGGAAGAATTTGGAGTTGGATTCACTTACCTTTGAAGCTATGGTGATGGAAGCCTCCAAAATCGCCTAAGGGGGAGTGGGGAAGAAGAGGCTTGAGAAGAAATGGGTTATATCCCGAATGCATTCTGTTTTTGAGCTTTAAAGAATCACTGGGCAAAATTACCCTTCGCGTTCGCGGGCCCATGGCCGCGTTCGCGAAGGTTTGACTTTCCTGACCTCCGCGTTCGCGAGGCCTTGGCCGTGTTCGTGTAGGTTCAACTCCCCTGGTCTATGCGTTCGCGGTCCAATGATCGCATTCGCGAAGAACAAACACTACCCAGCCCTCCAGGCCCATCCTAACTCTACGTGTTCGCACCCCTGGGGACGCGTTCGCATAGAAGCATTGTCTAGTGCTCCGCGCTCGTGTCTCCCTCTACGCGTTCGCGTAGAGTAAACACCCAGGCCAAGATATTTACCCTTCGCGTTCGCGGGCCCTTGGCCGCTTTCGCAAAGGGTATTACACTAGACACCAGCAGAACATCAAAAACACCAGATTTTCTAACTTTATACACCTCGTTAACTACCCGAAACTCACCCGAGCCCTCGGGACTCAAAACCAAAAATACACACGACTCCCAAATCATTATACGGACTTATTCAAGTACTAAAACCACCGAAATAACATCAAAATCAATTAATTAAACACCAAAATCACTAGTTTTTCTTCAAACTTAATAAACTTTCAAATTTAGAGTTTTAAGTCCGAAACACGTCAAATAACGTCCAATTTCAACCAAACTTCACAGATAACTCACATAACATATATTCAACCTGTTCCGGGCTCCGGAACCATAATACGGGCCCAGAAACACCGTTTTCACATTAATTATCATTCTGAAAGTCTTTATTATTTCCATAAAATAATTTTCTTAAAAAATTCATTTCTCGGGCTTGGGTCCTCGGAATTTGATTTCGGGCATACGCCCAAGTCCTATATTTTTCTACGGACCCTCGGGGACCGTCAAATCACGGGTCCGGGTCCGTTTACCAAAAATGTTTACCAAAGTCAACTTTGATCAATTAATCATTATGAAATCAATTTTTCATCAAGTTTTCACATCAAAGCTTCCCGGCTACACGCCCGGACCGTGCATGCAAATTGAGGAAACTAAAGATGAGGTTTTCAAGGCCTCGAAAGCATGGAACTGGTAAGGAAATAGGTGATGACCCTTTGGGTCGTCACATTCTCCACCTCTAAAACAACCGTTCCTCCTCGAACGGACAGAAGAAAGAAGTACCTGAGTCGGGGAATAGATGAGGATAACGGCTCTGCGTATCAGACTCGTACTCCCAGGTCGATGCCTCAGGAGGCTGACCTCTCCACTGAACACGAACATAAGGGAAACTCATGGATCTCAATTGACGAACCTGCCGGTCTAGAATAGCTATCGGCTCCTCCTCATAAGATAAGTCTTTGTCAAACTGGACAGTATTGAAATCTAACACGTGGGTTAGATCGCCGTGATACCTCCGAAGCATGGACACATGAAAAACTGGATGTGCGGCTGATAAGCTAGGCGAAAATTCAAGTCTATAAACCACCTCTCCCACTCGATAAAGAATATCAAGCGGACAAATGAACCTAGGGCTAAGCTTTCCCTTCTTCCCAAATCTCACACGCCCTTCATAGGCGACACTCGGAGCAATACTCGCTCACCAACCATGAAAGCCGCATCTCGAACCTTGCGATCTGCATAACTCTTTTTCCTGGACTGAGCTGTACGAAGCCTATCCCGAATGATCCTGACCTTGTCCAAGGCCTCCTGAACCAAATTTGTACCCAACAACCGAGCCTCTCCCGACTCAAACCATCCAACCAGAGATCGACTCCGCCTACCATATAAAGGCTCATAAGGAGCCATTTGGATACTCGACTGGTAGCTGTTGTTGTAGGCAAATTCTGCTAAAGGCAAGAACTAATCCCATGAACCTCCAAAGTCAATAACACAAGATTGATATCCTCCATTATCTGAATAGTCCGCTTGGACTGCCCATCCGTCTAAGGATGAAATGTCGTGCTCAACTCCACCTGGGTGCCTAACTCTCGATGAACTGCTCTCCAGAAATTCAAGGTAAACTGCGCGCCCCAGTCCGAAATGATAGATACCGGCACACCATGAAGGCGAACAATCTCCCGAATATAGATCTCAGCTAACCTCTAGGATGAATAGGAGACTGCCACAGGAATGAAATGCGCTGACTTGGTCAACCTATCAACAATAACCCAAACTGCATCGAACTTCTTCCGGATCAACGGAAGTCCAGTAACGAAGTCCATAGTGGTCCTCTCCCACTTCCACTAGGGAAGCTCAATCCTCTAAAATAAACCACCAGGCCTTTGATGCTCATACTTAACTTGTTGACAATTCAAAAAGTGCGCCACATATGCCACAATATCCTTCTTTATTCTACGCCACCAATAATGCTGCCGAAAATCCTGATACATCTTTGCGGTGCCCGGATGAATAGAGTACCAGGAACTATGGGCCTCCTCTAAAATCAATTCTCGAATCACATCAACATTGGGCACACAAACTCGCCCCTGCAATCTCAAAACACCATCATCATTTAAGGTCACCTGCTTGGCGCCTCTGCGTTGCACCGTGTCTCTAAGGACACACAAATGGGGATCATCAAATTGCCGGTCACAGATATGCTCCAATAATGAAGAACGAGCGACCGTACAAGCCAACACTCGACTAGGCTCAGAAATATAAAACCTCACAAATCGATTGGCCAAAGCTTGAACATCAAAAGCAAGCAGCCTCTGACTGACCGGAATAAAACCAAGACTGCCCATACTAGCTGACTTCCTACTCAAAGCATCGGCCACCACATTGGCCTTCTCCGGGTGATATAAGATGGTAAAATCATAATCCTTCAACAACTCCAACCACTTCCTCTTCCTCAAATTCAACTCCTTTTGCTTGAACAAGTACTGAAGACTCTTATGATCCGTGAACACCTCACACGCCATATAGATAGTGCCTCCAAATCTTCAATGCGTGAACAATGGCTGCTAACTCCAAATCATGCACTGGGTAGTTCTTCTCATGAATCTTCAACTGCCTCGAAGCATAAGCAATGACCTTTCCATCCTGCATCAACACTGCACCAACCCCAATACAGGAAGTATCGCAATAGACTGTATAAGGCCCTGAACCTGTGGGCAAAACCAATATCGGTGTCGTAGTCAGGGCTGTCTTGAGCTTCTGAAAGCTCACCTCGCACTCATCAGACCACCTGAACTGGACACTCTTCTGAGTCAACCTGGTCACCGGGGCTGCAATAGATGAGAAGCCCTCCACAAACCGGCGATAATAACCTGCTAAGCCCAAGAAGCTCCGGATCTCTGTAGCTGAGGTGGGTCTAGGCCAATCTTTGACTGCTGAAATCTTCTTGGGATCCACCTGAACACCCTCTGGTGATACCACATGGCCTAGAAATACAACTAAACTCAACCAAAACTCACACTTGGAGAATTTGGCATACAACTGACTATCCCTCAGAGTCTGGAGGAAGACTCTAAGGTGCTGCTCATGCTCCTCTCGGCTGTGAGAGTATAACAATATATCATCAATGAAAACAATCACGAATGAGTCCAAATACGGCCTGAACACTCTGGCATCAACTCCATAAAAGCAGCGGGGGCATTCGTCAGCCTAAATGACATCACCAAGAACTCATAGTGACCATAACGAGTGTGAAAAGATGTCTTAGGGACATCAGACGCCCTAATCCTCAGCTGATGGTAACCAGATCTTAAGTCAATCTTGGAGAATACTGAAGCACCCTGAAGCTGGTCGAATAAATCATCAATCCTCGGCAAAGGATACTTGTTCTTGATAGTAACCTTATTCAAATGTCGGTAGTCAATACACATCCTCATCGAGCCATGTTTCTTCTTGACAAACAATACTGGAGCACCCCAAGGAGAGACACTAGACCTAATGAAGCCTTTATCCAACAAATCCTACAACTGATCTTTCAACTCCTTCAACTCTGGCGGGGCCATACGATACGGAAAAATAGAAATAGGCTGGGTTCCCTGGCTAAATCAATACAAAAATGAATATCCCTGTCAGGTGGCATACCCAGCAGGTCAGCAGGGAAAACCTCTGGAAACTCACGAACCACGGGCACCGACTCCAGGGAAGGAACCTCGGCGCTGGAATCACGAACATAGGCCAGATAGGCCAAACAACCCTTCCCGGCCATGCGCCGAGCCTTCACATAAGAAATAACTCTACCAGAAGAATGACTAGGAGTTCCTTTCCACTCCAAACGAGGCATCCCTGGCAAAACCAAGGCCACTGTCTTGGCATGACAGTCCAGAATAGCATAATAGGGGGATAACCAATCCATCCCCAATATAACATCGAATTCAACCATATCAAGACGCAAAAGATCAACCTGAGTCTCCAGACCACCAATGACTACTAAGCAAGCACGGTAGACTCGATTTACCATTATAGAATCACCCACAGGTGTAGAAACATACATAGCAGTAATCAAGGAATCACGGGGCATTCTCAAATAAGGGGAAAAATATGAAGACACATAGGAGAATGTAGAACCCGGATCAAATAACACCTTTTCCTCTCGACCGCAAACTGAAACTGTACCTGTAATAACTGTATCAGAAGCCTCAGCATCAGGCCTGGCAGGAAAAGCATAGCACCGAGGCTGAGCCCCTCTGATCATCTCTGGGTCGACCTACTGCGGCCTGACCTCTACCTCTCGTGGCATGTCCTCCACCTCTATGAGTCTGACCTCTACCTCTGGCACCCCGACCGCCACCCCTAGCTAACTGAGGGGGTGGGAGTGCGCTTGATGCGGGAACTATGGCACGGGAACCCTGATACTGAGACAAACCAAAACCTCGGGGGGAAAACCTGGAAATATTCCCCAAACCATCGCAAGTATAACAAGGCCTCTGTTGATGTGGCTGCTGACCCTGTAACTGGACCTGTCGACCCTGATAACCACCCTGGAAATTCTGAAGCGGCGGTGCACTGATAGGTGCTGGTGGTGCACCAATAGGAGCTGGCGGTGCACTGTGAGCTACCTGAAGTGCCGACTGATAGGGCCTGGGAAGATGACCTCTGCCTGAATAATCCCTGCCCCCAGATTAGGCTCCACTGAAATGACCAAAATGACAGGCCTCCGGTCAGCCCTCTGACCACCACCCTGTGACATAATCATCTCAATCCTCCTGGCCACATTGGCCGCATCCTGGAATGATATATCGGTACCTGACTCTCTGTCCATCTGAAGTCTGATAGGCTGGGACAATCCCTTAATAAATCTCCGAACCCTCTCCCGATCAGTGGGAAGTATCATAAGAGCATGTCGGGCCTGGTCTCGTACTGAGTGACTGACATAGATCCCTGATGGAGACGCTCAAACTGCCTCCGAAGGTCCTCTCTCTGAG
>ML310906.1:0-16786 GCA_005239505.1 Nicotiana paniculata
CTAGACAAACTAGGCACCATCTTCTGAAGCTTGGATAAGTTTGGATGTCCTAAACGTCTGTGATATAGGTCTGGAGGATCTGTAACTAGACATGCCTCGGAGGAATTGAGTGAGTTAAGGTAGTAAAGGCCTTCTGATTCAAGTCATGTTCCAATCGTTTGTCCCGTACTACGGCCCTGCATAATAAAAGAATCATCAATAAAATATATACCACAATGGAGGGCATGAGTCAAACGACTAACAGATGCAAGATTAAAAGGACAGTCAGGGACATAAAGAACGGAATCTAGAGTGACAGAGGGTAGAGGATTCGCTTGTCCAACTCCTTTTGCTTTAGTTTGAGACCCATTGGCTAAAGTAACAGTGGAAGGAGATTGTGAATATGCAATATTTAACAAAAGTGATTTATTACCAGAGATATGATCAGAAGCGGCTGAGTCCACAACCCATTGTCCAAGAGTACTAGACTGGGAAACACAAGCAAAAG
The DNA here is from genome assembly GCA_005239505.1 of Nicotiana paniculata. Classification (NCBI taxonomy): domain Eukaryota; kingdom Viridiplantae; phylum Streptophyta; class Magnoliopsida; order Solanales; family Solanaceae; genus Nicotiana; species Nicotiana paniculata. Next base: position 488 of record ML310906.1, read on the forward strand.
AATTACCAGCAACAGAAGTAGCTTGTGGAGATGTCTGCTTACTTGCTCGGTACTGAAGGAACTCATTATACTCCCCTTCAGATAAAGAAAGTCTCTGGTTACCTGTAGTCTCAGTCTGAGCAACATAAGCATTTTTGGGTGAACGACCATGTAAAGAATAGCACACGTCACGAGTGTGTCCAAGTTTATGACAATAAGAGCACTTGGGTCGGGGCCTTCCAAAACGACCTCCTCCTCGTCTATTTTCCATAGGTTGAGATGCCCGATTGTCCACTGACTGGGAGACGAGAATAGATGAGTCAAGTGTCTGTGATGAGTGACTTGGTGCTGCAGCAAGGCGAAGTAATCGAGAGAATACTTCATCAATTGTGGGCACAGTAGGACTAGCCAAAATCTGATCGCGTACTGAGTCAAGATCATTAGGAAGTACAGCAAAAGTAAGAACTAGAAACATCTTTTGCCGTTGCTCTTGTTGCTTCTCAACACTAGCAGAAACTGGCATCAACTTCTCAAATTCCTCCATGACTGCCTGTACTTGTCCCAAGTAAGTAGACATATCTAATTCATGTTTCTTTAAATTTGTCATCCGTGATATCACATCATAGAAACGAGATATGTCATTAGTGTATAAGGTACGAGCNTTAATTCATGCTTCTTTAAATTTGTCATCCGCGATATCACATCATAGAAACGAGATATGTCATTAGTGTATAAAGTACGAGCCTTTTCCCAAACCAAATAACATGTCTGGAATGGACGAAACAAAGGCATCAACTTGGAATCAATAGATCTCCACAGAATACTACATAATTGAGCATCGATCTTCTCCCAGTGTTCTTTGGCCTTTTCATCTCCTTCGCTAGACTTCTGAATTAGATGATCTTGAACACCTTGACCTTTACACCACAGCTCGACAGATGAAGCCCAAGCTAAGTAGTTTGAACCTCCCATTAAAGGTTCTGAGGTAATCATAATACCGGAACTGCCAGAGCCCTGATTTTTAGACCCGAAAACATCAACTCCAAAAGACATTGTTGGAGTGAAGAGAGGTCTATAAAAGTACAGCAAATAACACAAAAAATATGGACACTTGTGCCGGAAAAATCAGAAACATTCGCCGGAATTTGGTGTTTCTGTCGCCGGAAAAAAAAAAATCGTCGGATTTGGGTGAAACTTGGATGGGTAGGCTCGGAAATACCTCAAGAACACGTTGTCTGAAAAACAAAATTCGAAATCTGGCCGGAAAAAGGGTACACGCGCCGGAAAGCACTGTAGCTTGCCGGAAAATTTCAAAGTCGTCGGAATCTGTCAGAAATAGTACCAATAGACTCGGATTTGATGGGCGAGTAGGCTGTCCTCAAGAAGCATGGCCAAAAAATGGCCGGAGAAGGTCGCACGCGCCGGCGCGTGGGTGCCACGCGCTCGCCGAAAAAAGCTGTTGGTGGCGCGTGGGAGCGCGTGAAGGATTTTCCGGCGGAGATTTTTTCTAGGGTTGGTCGCCGGAGGTCGATCTACTTAATGGTGGTGTTGGTTTTTGCACAACACTGATAAAAAGTGGCTTTTTTTTTTACTGCGGCAGACCTTGGTTGATTGATTTCTCTTCCCGGAGTCGCTGGAATTGATGCACAGCGATAAATCTCTCACGATTGCTCTGATACCATGTGAGAAAGCACGGGAAAAAATAATATATTATTCACACCATACAATGATACAATGAGCCCTATATATAGATAATACATGTCCTACTCCTAATACATATAGGATTAAGGTTAAGGTTATTTAATCCTATTTGACTACTAAACTAACAACATGCATACTTATCATTGTTTCGAGTTGATGGAGGCATTTGTGATCCATGTGAATGAGACTGAAGAGTAATGACTGAGTGAGGCCGAGAGCCTGTTATTGAGACAGTTATGAGAATGGACTGCACACTGCAGCGATATTTAAATCATGCCTTTGTTGGCTTGATATGGCGCTTAGGCCACTAGGGCCCCTCCGGAGTCTTTACACCCCCAGTGAGCGCATTGATGTGAGGGATGGATCTTTCCTAGACATGGATCTTGTCCGAAGTGGATATTATGTGAGGGACAGATCTTCCCTGGACATGGATCTTGTCCGAAGTGGATGTTATGTGAGGGATGGATCGTCCCTGGGCATGGATCTTGTCCGAGTGTTGTATTCCGGAGATGGACTTTCTCCGTGGGAGGCTGGACTTGCCTTTTTCCTCAGTACGGAGTGACTACGGTCACCGGTGTTTATGCATATTCCGAGATGGAACTTCCCTGGGCCTGAGAGCCATATATAGTACTGAGTGGACTTCTGTGGGAGAGCTGTGAGCACTATGTGCATATCCACACTGGTTTCATACATATATTTTATGATGGCATGTAGAGTATACTGGCATTCTTGGCATATTTACTTATCCTGATAAACTGTTAGCATGTCTAAATTTTGTATATTATTTATTGTAACATAATTGAGGTTTTGTCCGTCACTACTTCTCAGCCCATAGTTTGGGTTTGTTACTTCTGAGTTGGTGTACTCACGTTACCCCCTGCACCTTGTGTGCAGATCCAGGTACATCGGGACCCGGTAGTGGATATTGAGCAGCGGTCAGCGTTCTCATTGGAGTTGTCGAGGTAGCAGCTGGCGATCGCGACCTCGTCTTCTCTTCCTTATTCCACCTGTTGCACTTATTTTGAGACTATGTTGTCTATTTCTTCATTCTTTATTTTTTTTTATATATAGCAGTTCATGACTGAGTGACACCGGATCCGGGGTTGGAGGTTTTAAATTTAGTTTTTCAAATATTGTTTTAAACCTTAGATTCTTAGTATTATTAATAAATTCGTTTAAAAATCGTATTTTTACTGGAAACTGAATTTAGCTTAGTTAAAAAGGGAGGCTTGCAAGGGAGGCTTGCCTGGTTCCACGACAGGCGTCATCACGACTCCGAAATTGGGTCGTGACATGAATATAGATATTATTTGTCCAAGCACCACCAAGTTTTAAATCAAACTACACCAACAATATCTAATGAAAATGAATTATTTGTGACAGAAAACTATCAAATAGATATTCTAGATAAAAGATTTTGCTTTCTGGAGAAAAGTGATCTCCCAATTTCAGAAATTCATACTAAACAACAATAACTTTTGAACTGTGGGACTATCTCATCATTGAAAAGCTCAAATTGTTCAAGAAACACAGTTTATTCAATTTTTTATGTCTACAGCAGCCCCCTCACGGGTGGGCTTAATATTTTCATGAGCCAAGCACATAAAAATGTTTTTGATAACAGTTGGCAGTGAGACATGAACCCAAGTCCATGAGGATCATGAGGTGAGGATCACCCATCATATAAGGAGACAAACCACCCACCCCCAACTAATGTGGGACACTTAACATGGGGCCAAACATTGTATAAACCAATAATAGTGATGGTCCTGGCTCTAATACTATGTTGAATTATGTAACCATATCGTCTAAAAGCTTAAATTGTTAGAGAGCGCATTTCTATTTACTTAATTAGGTCTTCGACATGCCCCCTCAAGTGCGACTTGAATAATGGGTGGCAGTACGACTTGAATCCAGGACCTTTGTCTACTATTGAACCATGTTTATGTGTGTGAGTATCATCTCATCTAAAAGCTTAAATTGTTAGAGCGAGTAAAACTTTTATTTAATTAATTATTATGGCTCAACAAACCTCGTGTTCGGGTTTGAATCTTTGTCATAGACCATAAAAGCATGATAAATACTTAAAATTGACAAGCATCTTCAGACATAACCCAAACCAACATGCTCAAACATGACGCATACCTAAAGGAAATATTTCCTTCATTTTTTACAACTGTGATCCCCATCATTCCCCTTTCTCAAACACGAAAAAGGTTGTATCCTCTCAACTTTGCGTTGAGTTTCCATTGTTGCAATTAATTATGTTCATTAAATAGAAACATGTGACGTAAAATTGTTGACCATATGACAATTTTTTTTAGTTTTTACTCCAAAATGAAGATCCAAAGCAAATGGCGAACAAAGAAAATGATGAGAAAAAAACGTACCCTTTGGGTGGATACAGCACGCTTGTCTTTGGTACCAGCAAATCCAAAGGACCTAGGCTGCCAGATCAGCCATAAAAACAATCATATCCCTGTAGCCTTGCAGCTTTTCTATATCAAGCTGTCAATAACGCAGAATTGCTTGTATGTTGCAACACACATCTGACGGCAATACAAACACCGGACGAAGTTTTTCTTTTTAAATATTTCTAGTTTAAATCATGTCTCCGTTAGAAAAGCTAGCAATCAGGTGCCAAAGAATTTTGTTTTTTTTAACGGAAAGAAGTTCTTTTTAGGAAATTGAATGTAACCAACCTGAACGCCTAGCATCTTTGCTATAACGTTTAAAGCTTCCTGTGTATCCTTGTTCTCCTTGAAAAGATGAAACCTGAAATTTAGATTTTGCAACAACAACACCCTTTCAAATACTCTTCAAGAGCAATGTGATGTTAAAATAACACAACGCTTTCTAAAACTATGAAGGTTACAGAATAACAAATAAATAAATAATTATCAAGAGAGAACAATAAAATTCAATGTGTAAGATAAAGAGATTTTTTGTTTAAAGATGTTAAAGATCTCGTAACGGTATGAGTCGAAGCAACGAAATCAGAACTTAATATATACTACATTACAGACCAATAGGAGTAAGGAATATTATATGAATAATTGGAGTTCGCTTGAGAATCCCTTTTATATACTAACTGGCTAGCTGGAAGATGATTTTGGTTGACCTAGATATCACTTTGTACATACTCCTTGATACCATCTTGGAGAATCGTTTCAATTATCGCCCAAAAAAGACAAAGTAATTTGACTACTCCTAAAATGTATTACTCAGCAAGTCTTCTTTTCCAGATTGTTCGACTTTTCTATGTAGTCCCATTTATTAGACTAAAATTTCTAGAATGAAGAAAATAGAGACCATATTTTCTCTTTGATAAATAGAAAACCTAACTTTGAATGTGATGCAAAAATCTACAGAAGATATGTAGTGTTGTAGATCTGTATGAAAAACTACCTTCTCAAAAAGATCTGTATGATAAAGTAGAGACAAATAGAACGACAGAGTTTACCTAAGGAACTTGCCAAGATGTTCTGGCCAACTGTCTGAACCTCTACTGTCGTAAGGTTTATCATTTCGGTCTTTCCTTTTCCTAGAGAATCTACCCCTTCCATTATTCTCTCCCTTATTCAATCTCACACGAACACACTTTGATGAGTCCTCTGGTCCATCAACAGCATCTGTTACAAGGAATTTTAATCTTTCCTTGAAAAAATTATGAATTGCCTGGAATGTATTAACATATCAGATACGGATAGATACGGATACTTCCGAAAGGAACCATATGAAGCCAAAAGAAACAACGAATGAGTATGCATCTATGCTATAGGGACTAACAGTACGATGGGATTTATCTGAACTTGGTGAAAGGACGATGGATTCATCAGTGACATCGACTCCAGAATTAAGTTTATCAATAAGACCCTTAAGCTTGTCAGCATCAGAATTGCCAGCGAGAGATCTGAAAGATTCTATCTCAGTCGAATAACTTTTGTTCAGTTGATCAGATATGTTTACGTCCTTGTCCTCTGAACACTGGAGGGAGATATCGGCTGATATCATAAACCAATTTTAAAATGAACACAAAGGTCACTGAGAAGAAATTAAAGTCAACTTACCATCTCCGCTGGAGCCTCCAATGAAGTCAAATGAACAACATTTCCATCTAAGTCCACTTCATTCACAATGAAGTCGGAGTACCTAGAGATAAAACAAAACAACCATGAAGATTAACCCACTTTCCCAAGATAAGCAAGAAAATCTCCCAAAACCTACAATCAAGAATGACAAAACAATTTCAAATAAAACTGTTAGTATCTTTAGTTACAGCACTATTCATGGTTCAAAATTCAAATACAAGAAATTTAAAAAATTGCAAAGCAAAAGCTACTTGAAATATCGAGAATTTGCATATAGAGTTCATAATTGGAGATACCCAAAGTTTATGACTTCCTAAGAGTTTGCTTTAGATGGTATTTTGTCTTTGTTATGTACCAATTACTCTCTTTGACCGGATAAAACAACAGTGCAATATATGTATTTCCTTCAATAAGCGATATAGTAAATGTTCAAGATTTTGAACTTCAATTAACCCAAAAAGATGAAATTTCAGGTCTATTCATTATCCACGCATTCTCACATGAATATAAAGTACACACCCAAACAATTTTCAAACCTTTTATTCAAATTTCAAACATCAAAAAAAAAACTAAAAAATAATAATAAATAAAGGAAAAAGAACACTTTTCTGTCATCAAGAATTGGAATGAAATAGCTCATATAGAGACCAGAGTAAAGAATTCCCAACTTATCTTCAATCTTAAAAAGCATTTTCAATACATAGGTATTACTCTATACCCATTCCAACTAATGATATGCACTATATGGGAAGTACACATGCAAATGCAAATACATAATTAAAGAACGAAATAGCTCCAAGAAAGAAAAGAAGACCTTTGTTTGAGTATGCCACGAAAGCCAGGGAGCTTGGAAATGTAGCAGGAGATGCCTACATCGGATTCATCCATTGTTTTCATCATAACGGGAAAAAGGCTCTGATCAAGAAAGCTGTTGTAGGGTTTTAGAATTTTCGGGTGACCAAGAAGTTGTTGCAGGGTTTTTGTTAGTAGCTGCTGATGACTCCTGAGTTTTGAACAAAGGGTTTTTAGCATTAGTCCAACAACGGGAGAGACCTAGGCGGAGACCAAAGTCAAATACTTATGAGTAAGCCAGGTCTAACTGAAACAACAAGATAAAAATTAATTAAAATAAAATAAAAACAGTTTTGGAATAGTAGGTATTGGTGAGGGTTTGGTTCTCCGCTTTATAGTTTCCATTTTAATTCTTTTTCCTTTACCCCTACGTAATAAAAAGCGTTAATACCTTAAAATCGCTTTGAAATATATATCACTAGTTATTAAAAGAAAAACCTCAATTGATTTTTTACTGTTGCGTGTGATGCATGCTCCTAACTAATTTTAAAATATATTAAATTTAGACATATGAATAATTATTTAAGCCTAATCTAGTTATCAGTTTAGTTAAAGATTTGAACTAATAATTTTAAAAAGGGGTATAAGCATTTGTTCTTCCATCTCCTCCAACAATGATTCCCTATTATCTATATGGGTTTTCATTAGTAAACCTTAATTCAATCTTTTTATTATCTCATATTAACCTTGGATTTCACTGTGAATTTTGGTTTAGCATGAGATTTGAGATTTAAAAAAACTAGAGTTTGATAAGAAATAGAAATTATAGAGAAAAATAAAGAAAAAATGAAGAAGAAAGGTAATGTCAACAGTAATAAGAGAAAAGAAAAGTTTTAGACGGAACCCATAAGAAGAAATGTAAAAAAAAATGAAGAAGAAAGGTGAAAAGATCTAGAATATAAAGAAAATAGAAGTGAAAAAACAAATTGAATTATGTAACACTAATTAGCCGTCAGGGTATGCCATATGGGGCTATTTTAGGAATATTTTGATCTTTCACGTGTATTTAGACGAGTTATCTTACATATTTTGTCAAAAAATCAACAACTGTTTTAATAACTAAAGGGATATAGTTCGGGTGAATTTTAGAGACATTGTATAATTTAAGTAGGAAACTAACAAAAACGTGATAGTTTAGGATGTTTTAGGGTATTAACTCAAATAAAATAAATTATTGAAAAAGGGGGCTGGACTTTGGAGTAGGGTGTGCGGAGAGGGTGAAGACTCACTAATAGACTTGGAACATTTATCCTTAATCAAAAGTTTTGGTTCGAGTCTTGTGAAATATTCTTTTTTTAAATGGATCTTATAAGTTGTGCATTTTCTTTTAATAAGTGTTACACTGTGTAATTTGAATTAATTGTAGCCCGGAAATAAGTACTTGAATTAATCATAGCCTAGAAAAAAGTATTGCATGCTGATGAAAAATCTAAAAATTGTTATAAAATAAAAAGAAGAAGAATAGTATTGTAGAGAAAAGTAAAGAGAAAGAATTTTTATTGATTGCCGGATGAATTACAATGGAATAAAAACTCTCTTTTTATAGGGAAAAAGTGACTTAGCCATCAAGTAACAAATCCTAAAATCTCACTAAAATATAGTCATTCACCATAAATAAAATATTATTTATAACACCCCTCCCCCTTGAATGTCTATTCAAGAGATAATGTGCCTCGTTAAAATCCTAACTAAAGTAAAACCTAGAGGGGGGAAATTCTAGTGAAGGAAAAAGAGTACACATGTTTAGAAATATGCCTTCTGATTGCCTCGTTAAAAACTTTGCAAGGAAAACCAGTGGGACAAAATCTTGTAAAGGAAAAAGAGTACAGCGTGTATTAACTCCCACTTATGAGAGCATCTTTGCATTCCAATCTTGTGCACCATCTTCAAAAGATCGTTGGTAGAGATTCGATAAACAAATTAGTCATATCAACTTGTATGAATATGTTGCACCTTGAAATTATCATTCTTGATAGATATGCAATGTCTTCTTATAATGCCGTGAAATGGATTTTTCAATATCTCCATAAAGGCAAAAATTTCGCTATCACATTATCATGTTTACAGTTATAGCAATATACATATGTGCATAAATTGCACTTATGATATGGTACTTCAAAACCAAGAATTGTACATGCTTTAAGAGATTAGAATCCTTTAGGGATTGTCATATAAGTTAAGTCATATAAGCTATATAAATGGACTTTAGATTAACATCAACTTTTCATGTCATGCTATACATATAAGATAGATAAAATTGGTTGCACATATCATTAACTTTATACTCTCAAGTGTTTGAACTGCAAGTCCAAAAGTATATGTATTTCATATGAAACCAATTATACTTGAATTGTTTATTCAGACTTAAGATCCTCATATATATTTAACGTTATCATAGATGTAATCGACAAACATTTTATAATGGTTCCAACCTCTTTTTTTCATAAATACATGACATGAAGATCTATTCATTCAGATTTATAGGTACCTGAACCTCTCCTACAATTTTATGAAGTATTATGTCATGTGATCTTCTAAATCGCTTGCCTGCTTATTATGATCATTTTGATCATGTAACGACCCAATCGGTTGTTTTTATATCTAGCGTGTAGTTCGGCGGTCTGAGGCCTTGATCAACTTCACTTCAGGTATTATGACTTGTACGCGTGGTCGAAATTGGATTTCGGGAAGTTCAAAGTTGATTTTGAAAGAGAATTCTAATTTCGGAAGCCTTAAGTTGGAGGAATTAACTAAAGTGTGGTTTTGAGTAAATGACCTCGGAATTGGGATTTGACGGTTACAACAGGTTCGTATGATGATTTCGGACTTGGGTGTATGTCCGGATCGGGTTTCGGATGACCCAAGAGCATTTCGGCGCCTATTGTGGAGGTTGGAAATTTTGGAATAATCTCATAAATTTGGGTTTAGTGTATACCAATGTTACCGATGTCCATTTGGGATTTCGAGTCTGAGAATAACTCTGTATGGTGATTCTGGTATTGAGAGCGCGTTCGGAAGTGGATTTGGAGGTCCGTAGGCTATTTTGGGGCCATTTGGCGAAAGTTAGAAATTTGAAAGGTTTTTGAGAAGTTTGACCGGGAGTGGACTTTTTATATCGGGGTCGGATTCCGATTCCGAAAGTTGGAGTAGGTCCGTAATGTCGAACGTGACTTGTGTGCAAAATTTGAGGTCAATTGGACGTGATTTGATAGTTTTCAGCATCGAATGAAGAAGTTTGAAGTTCTAAGGTTCATTAAGCTTGAATTGGGGTGCGATTCGTGGTTTCAGCGTTGTTTGATGTGATTTTAAGGCTCGACTAAGTCTATATGGTGTTTTAGTACATGTTGGTATAACTAGTTGAGGTTCTGGAGGCCTCGGTGGACTCCGAATGGTTAACAGATTGAATTTGGCCTTGAAGATGTTGAGGCTGTTGTTTTCTGGTGTAACTGCACCTGCGAGGTTAGGGTCACAGGTGCGAAGCCGCAGAATCCCATGAGGGTCGCATGAGCGGTTCAGGTTGGGTAAGATTGGGACCGCAGAAGTGGGATCGCACCTGCGCACGTGGAGCCGCAGAAACGCGGATGGGGCTGCAAATGTGGAGTTGAGGAGCATGAAGAAGGACCGCAGAAGCAGTATTTTGGCCGTACCTGTGGGACCGCAAAAGTGGTCAAGTGACCGCAAGTGCGAGAGGTTGCTGGCAGTGTGTTCCTTTAAGAATGAGATTTGGCCCATTTTCTTTCATTCTCTCTTGGTTTTGGCGATTCTTGGAGAGTTTCTGTAACGACCCAATTCCATATCAGGTTGTGATGGCGTCCGACACCGTTGCTAGACAAGCCAACAATGAATAACCTAATAATTTTCCATTTTAACGAGTTTCCCATGTAGCAATTTTCCTTAATTTAAGAGATTTAATGAGAAACAGATTTAAGTTAATAAATGAAAACAACTAGAAGAATTTGTAACCATGGGTACAAACCAAAACCATAAGTCTACTAATGTGTGCCAAGATCTAGTGTCACAAGTACGTGGGCAACTAGTAGAATATACAAAATATGTCTACCCTACTGTCTGAAATAGAATAGACAGAAATAAAGACAAAAGAGAGACTCTGGCATGCTGTTGAACGACAGCTCGACGTGAAATAACGAACCAGAATCAAGTAGGGGCGGATTTAGGGAGACGGGAGGGGGTTCACCCAAACCACCTTATCCGAGAAATTACACTGTATATATAAGGAAAAATATATTTTTTACCTCTATATATTATGTTTTGAATCCCCTTGACACAACCCAAAAGCATAGCTTAGTGGCCAAGGGGGTTCAAAATCTTTGTGAAGTCATTAGTTCAATTACCACTAGCCACAATATCTTTTCATTTTTTTTACTTTCTTTCTTTTTTTAACCCCATTAGTGAAATTCTGCCTCCGCCACTGGAATCTAGTGTGCGTCAAACGACTATCCAGATGCACCTGCCTTATATCCTGCACAGTTAAGTACAGAAGTGTAGCGTGAGTACATAAAATAATATGTACCCAGTAAGTATCTAGTTTAACCTCGAAGAAGTAGTGACGAGGGGTCGACTTGACACTTACCAAGGCTAATGATAATAATTCAAAATTATAGTTAAGCGTGGATTACAAGAAATATACTAAAACTCAACAACAAGAGATGATAAATATCCTTTTTCACAATTATAAAATCCCAAACTTATCTTTCATCAAATATTGAAGCAATATCAATAATGGCAATTCCAATAGTTATCATGCACAAATAATGTCAAGGTTGTACGGCCCGAACCAACATAATAATATTTAAACTGTGCAGTGTCGAGAATCGAACATGCGGAACCATAGATGCATCTATTTAACCTGTCGACGCGCTCGACCCGCTCCACAAATAGAAAACACTTTAAGAAACACAAGTTTTTTAATAACAATCAAGTGGTCTATTCACAACCTCAAATAAGTGAAATTTATCCCTTTGGGATTCTTTTACAATTTTTGGAATTATGATTTAAGCAATCCAGTTGACAAGTAAAGGCGCAATTATTTAAAGTATAGCATGATATGGGTCCTAGACTACCAGGACTTTAGCATAAATAGTAGTTACGCACTGACTCTCGTCACTTCGTACATACGTATCTCCCCACAAATAGTCACATATATTAGTTAATTTGCCTATGGGGAAATTTCCATCTTACAAGGTTAGAAATGACACTTACCTCGTCTCAAAGCCTACTTCCCAGTTCAAGAATGTGCTCAAACCTCCAAATTTGGTGTCAAACGACTCGAAACTAGTCAAATATTATATAAATTAATCAATTTTTACTCAAAAGTTCATATCTCAACTATTAACGTGGTTACCCAACTCTAAATTCAAGATTCCTAAAATTCAACCCCATGCCCACTTGCCTGGATTTCGAAAATTTCCGAAGAAAATTGTTACCCATAATCTTAGGAACATAAATATATGATTTTTACTAAGTTTTATAACCATTTTCGTGGTAAAATCTCATTTTTATCAAAACCTAGGTTTTTCATCTAAACTCGTGATTTCACAAATTTTCATGTTAAAATTCACCCATAATCTATGCATTAAACTCGCATTAGGTAGGAATTACTTACCTCACAAATCTAGGTCGAAATCCCCTCCTTAAAAGCTCCCAAATCGCCCAAGAGTGTAATAAATGACCCCCAAAAACGCCTTAGTCCCGTTTTAAAACCTCACTGCCCAGCTGCCTCCTTCTTCGCGAACGCGGAACGCGCTCGCGTTCACGAAGGCAAATGGCTCTGGCCCCTGGAGACAACTCATCGCAAATGCAACCAAGGCATCGTGAACGTGGAGGCTGGCTTGGCCTACCCTTCGCGAATGTGAGGGTTTCTCCACGAACGCGAAGGACAATCATCGGCCCAAGCCCAGCCCAGGCTCCTCTACGCGAACACGAGTCGCCACACGCGAATGCGAAGGTCACCGATCCCAGACCTTCGTGAATGCAGACTCGATATCGTGAACACATAGCACAAATATTCCCAGCCCCAATTCCTTCTACACGAATGCGAGAGTCCTTTCGCGTTCGCGAAGAAGGAAACCAGAACTGGAATTTTCTGGTTTTTTCACACTTATCTCTGAGGGTTTCGAAACTCACCAGAGCCCCTCGAGACCCTATCCAAAGGCACCAATAAGTCTAAAAACATTACACGGACCTGATCGAACTCTCGAAGTGCGAAAATCAACAACGGAACTAGGAATCGCACCCTAAAACCAAATTGAATCAAAACATGAACTTCAAGTTTTTCAAATTGCTCTAAATTCGTCGAATCATACTTAGACTACTCGGAATGACACCAAATTTTGCGTGCAAGTCCTAAATGACATTACAGAACTATTCTCGGTCTCAAAATCCCATCCAGACCTCGATATCACCAAAACCTACTCCAAACTAAATTTAAAGAACTTCAAAATCCAATTTTTGATATTAGGCGCCGAAACGCTCCCGGGTCATCCAAACCCCGAACCGAGCATACGCCAAAGTCCGAAATCTATTTGAACCATCAAATTTCGATTACAAGGTCGTTTACCCAAAATGTTGACCGAAGTCAAACTTATCCTTTTAAGGCCAACTTAAGGAACAAAGTGTTCCGATTTCAACCCGAACCCTTCCAAATCTCAAACTAACCATCCCCCCAAGTCATAAAAATAGTAAAAACACATACGGGGAGTCTTAATTAGAGGAACGAGGTTCTAGAAAGCAATACGATCGATCATGTTGTTACATTCTCCACCTCTTGAACAAACGTTCGTCCTCGAACGGGTCTAGAATCATACTTGGTGTGCTGAATAAGTGTGGATACCTGCCTATAAACAATGCAAACTGGCTCTTCTTCATAACCAGACTCTCATCTAATTGAATCATGCTGAATTCCAATATATGCAAGTCGGCGCAGTACCTCCGGAGTATAGACACATGAAAGACTGGATGAACTCCCGATAAGTTGGGTGGCAAAGCAAGCTCATAAGCAACCTCTCGAACTCGTCTCAACACCTCAAATGAGCCTATAAACCTTAGGCTCAACTTTCCCTTCTTCCTAAATCCCATAATCCCCTTCATCTGCGAGACTTTCAAGAGAACCTTCTCGCCTACCATAAATGATAAATCACGCGCCTTCTGATCCGCGTAGCTCTTCTGTCGGGATTGTGCTGTGCGAAGTCGCTCCTTAATCAACTTTACCTTTTCCAAGGCATCCCTCACCAAATCAGTACCATACAACCTAGCCTCGCCAGGCTCAAACAACCCAATGGGAGAATGACACCGCCGACCATATAAAGCCTCAAATGGAGCCATCTCGATGCTTGACTGGTAACTGCTGTTGTAAGCAAACTCGGCAAAGGCAAGAATCGATCCCACTGCCCTCCAAAGTCAATCATACATGCTCTGAGCATGTCCTCCAATATCTGAACTATTCGCTTCGATTGCCCGCCGGTATGTTGATAAAATGTTATGATGAGCTCTACACGGCTCCCCAACTCACTATGTACGACTCTCCAGGAATGCGAAGTAAATTGAGGACCTCTATCTGAAATGATGGAAATGGGCATACCATGCAGCCGAACTATCTCCTGAATATAAATCTAGGCTAGTCTCTCCGAAGAATACGTATTCATCACAGGAATGAAGTGTGCTGACTTGATCAATCTGTCTACAATGACCCAAACCGCATCAAACTTCCGCAAAGTTCGCGGCAATCCAACTACGAAGTCCATAGTAATGCGCTCCCACTTCCACTCAAGTATAGTGATCTGCTAGAGTAGACCTCCCGGCCTCTGGTGCTCATACTTAAACTGCTGGCAATTTAGGCACCTAGCTACATACACCACTATGTCTTTCTTCATCCGCCGCCGCCAATAATGTGGCCTCAGGTCATGATACATCTTCGTAGAACCTGGATGAATGGAATACCACTGTGCGCCTCCTCTAGAATCCTCTCCCTCAGGCCATCGACATTAGGAACACATAGGCGACCCAGGAGTCACAGAACACCATCCACGCCAATAGAAATCTCCTTGAAACTACCCTTTAGTACCGTCTCGCTAAGAACCAATAGGTGCGGATCATCAAACTGTCCAGCCTTGATCTGCTCCAATAGTGAAGTCTGGGCAACGACGCAAGCAAAAACTCGACTAGGCTCTGAAATATCCAACCTCATAAGTTTGTTAGCCAATGACTGAATGTCCAAGGATAGTAGCTTCTCCTATACTAAAATGAATGCCAAGCTACCCATACTCTCGGCCTTCCTGCTCAAGCATATGTGACTACATTCTCCTTGCTCGGATGATAAAAAATGGTGATATCATAATCCTTCAATAACTCAAGCCATCAAAGCTACCTCAAATTGAGATCCCTTTGCTTGAATAAATGTTGCAAACTGCGATGGTCAGTGTAAACCTCACAAGACACTCCATATAGATAATGCCTCCAGATCTTAAGAGTATGAACAATCGCGACCAACTACAAATCATGCACACGATAATTCTTCTCATGGGGCTTTAGCTGACATGAAGCATATGCAATAACTCGCCCCTCCTGCATCAATACACAACCCAAGCCAACACATGAAGCATAACAATACACAGTATACATCCCCGAACCGGAAGGCAACAGAAGGACTAGTGTTGTGTTCAAAGTTGTCTTGAGCTTCTAAAAGCTCGCCTCACAATCATCGGACCAACGAAATTGAGCACCCTTCTGGGTCAATCTAGTCAAAAGTGCTGCAATGGATGAGAAACCCTCCATGAACCGGCGATAATAACCTGCTAACCCCAAGTAGCTCCTCATCTCAGTCGTCGAAGTAGGACGAGGCCAACTCTAAACCGCCTCAACCTTCTTGGGATCCACCTTAATACGCTCGCCTGATACCACATGCCCCAAGAATGCCACGGAATCTAACCAAAACTCATATTTGGAGAACTTAGCGTACAACTTCTGCTCCAGCAAGGTTTGAAGTACCACGCTCAAATGCTGCTCGTGCTCCTCCATGCTACGTGAGTAAATCAAAATGTCATCAATGAAGACAATGACAAACGAATCAATATAAGGCCTGGACACCCTGTTCATCAAGTCCATAAACGCCGCTGAGGCATTAGTCAAGCCGAAAGATATCACTAGAAACTCATAATGGCTATATCTAGTACGAAAAGCAGTCTTTGGACCATCTGAGTCCCGAATCTTCAACTGATGGTACCCCGATCTCAAGTCAATCTTAGAACACACCCTAGCACCCTGCAACTGGTCAAACAAATCATCAATACACGGTAACGAGTACTTGTTCTTAATGGTGACTTTATTCAACTGGCGTTAATCAATACACATATGCATAGTCCCATATTTCTTATTCACAAATAATACTGGTGCATCCCAAGGTGATACACTCGGCCTGACAAACCCCTTTGCTAGCAACTCTTCAAGTTGTTCTTTCAACTCTTTCAATTCTTTTGGAGCCATACGGTACGGTGGGATAGATATAGGTTGGGTACCTGGAGCCAAGTCAATACAGAAATCGATATCACGATCTGGTGGCATGCTTGGAAGCTCAGAATGAAATACATCAGAGAACTCATGGACTACTGGCACTGAATCAATCATGGGAGACTCTGCGGTTCTATCCCGAACATAGGCTAGA
>ML310908.1:6224-30063 GCA_005239505.1 Nicotiana paniculata
AGGGTTTAGAGGTTGGATTAGAGATAACGATACCTCGGGTGCAATCTAAAGTGAACTGTAATGCAATCTAGCTAGCGTAACTTGAGAGAGTGCGTCTAGTAAATTATCATAATTACTTGAGAGAGATTTATGATAGATAGAGTGTTCATGATTGATAGAGACAACTAATCAAACTATAAGAAGTATCCGAGAAGAAAGTTCACCGACGGAGGAAACCATAACCTTAGACCTTTATTATAATTGTTTACATCATATTGTTAGTTAATCATTAGTTTATTAATTTTGTCAGTAGAAATAGTAAAACATCACCAATTGATATTCAAAAGTCCTGAGAAAATTGACTAAGTAAAAGTTTCGTATTCTGACGGCTTGATTGATACGTAAATTCCCTGTGGGATCGACTCTGGGCGTAATACCCCGGATTATATTTGCAGCGCCCGTTTAGTCTTTCTATAAGACATAGTTGAGCGTGATCAACCTTCACATGTGAGATTCGAGGATATTAGACTACTTAATCTATATACAAGATCACAGATACAACATATAAAGTATGTTTGTGAGTCGTAAACTACCCAACAAGGCATAATAGTAGCTACGCACGGACTCTCGTCACTTCGTGCGTGCGCAGCCCCCGCAAATAAGTACAAAACCACCATTTATAATCACCTATGGGGACAATTCCCTCTTACAAGGTTAGATAGGAGACTCGCCTCGTGTCGAATTTACTCCCTGGACCAAGAACGCTCCCGAAACTCTGAACTCTACACCCGAGGACTCGAAACTAGCCAAATGTTATAGAAGTACATTAATTTATGCTCAAAGTATGGAAATTCTCCTACTCATTTAGTAAATTCATCATTCTTGAAGAAATTCTAAAATCCAACCCCGGGCCCGCATGCTCGGATTCCAAAAAATCTCGAAGGAAACACTCACACATAGCCTAAGGATCATTAATATACGATTTTTACTTGATTTCATAGATAATTCACGGGTAAATTCTCAAATTATCAAAAGCCCTATGTTACTACCCAATTCTTGATTTCTTCACTAATTAGGTGATTAAATTCAACTAGGAATTCATGTTTTAACAAGTCTTGAGATGGAATTTACTTACCTTCTAGGGGTTGGGTCGTGGAGTCCTTTTCCCAAGCTCTCAAAGTGTTTAATGGAGGAAGGAGTGAAGAAAACAATGAAGAATCCCGTATTTAAGAAACACACTGTCTGACAGTGTTTCCGAACCTGCGGCTCGAGGACCACACCTGCGGTCTCGCACCTGCGGAAATGGACGAGGAAGCCTGGGCCCGCACCTACGGAGGGGAGACCACACCTGCGGCTCCGCTCCTACAGAACTTTGTCCGCACCTGCGAGAAATGGACTGCCCGCTAGGGGTCACACAGGAGCAGTCTCGCACCTGCGACTGGGCAACCGCACCTGCTGATCATACCATAACAGGTGCACCAGCAGCTATTTCAGCTGGTTTTTGGCCTCGTGTGGTGTTCGGGAGGCACCTAGGCCCACCCGAGCCCCCGTCCAAATATACCAACAAGTCCCAAATCATAATACGGACTCGCTCGAGCCTTTGGAACACCCAAAATAACGATAAAACTCAAAATCACACCTCAAAACCCCTAGAACCAAACTTAGGAACTTTAAGTTTTCTCGACTTCGCTAACAACGCGCCGAACCGACCTATACAACTCAGAATGACACCAAATTTTGCAGACAAGTCATAAATGACATAACGGAACTATTCCCGATCGGAATTTTGTTCGGACCTCGATATCACAAAAACATGTCCCAAACCATAATAGGAACTTAAGGAACTCTTATTTCAATATTGGGCGCCGAAACGCTCCCGGATCATCAGAAACCCATTCTGAAGATACGCCTAGGTCCGGAATCATCATACGAAGCTACCGGAATCGTCGAAACTCGATTTTGAGGTCCTTTACCCAAAATGTTGACCGAAGTCAAACTTGGTCTTAAAGGCCAACCTGAAGGAACCAAGTGTTCCAATATTGCTCTAAACACTTCTGAATCCCGGACCACCCGCCCCCGCAAGTCATAAATCAAAATAAGCCGTTATGGGAAGTTTCATTTAGGGGAACGGGGTCCGATAACGCCAAATGATCGGTCGGATCGTTACACAAGTTATTTATCTAATACACATAAAGCTCGATCTCAAACCGGGTACGTATTTACTTATGGAGGTACTTTCATATCATGGCGCTCCACAAAATAATCCATTGTTGTTACTTATTCAAATCATGATGAGATAATAGGTATTCATAAATCAAGTAGGGAATGCGTATGGTTGAGATCAACAATTCATTTTATTCGAGAAAAATGTGGTTTGGAATGTGAGAAAAGACCCACAATTTTATACGAAGACAATACTGCATGCATAGCCCAATTGAAGGGAGGATTTATAAAAGGAGATAGAACGAATCACATTTCACCAAAATTATTCTACACGCATGATCTTCAGAAAAATGATGACATTGATGTGCAACAAATCCGTTCAAGTGACAATCCGACAGATTTATTCACTAAATCTTTGCCAACTTCAACTTTTGAGAGGATGGTATACAAGAATGGAATGCGGAGACTAAAATATTTGAAACAAGGTTTTCATGAGGGGGAGTAAAATACGCGATGCACTCTTTTTTCCTTACTAAGGTTTTTCCCCGCAGGGTTTTCCTTATAAGGTTTTTAATGAGGCACCTATCAATGCGTATTACCACATATGTGTACTCTTTTTCTTTCATTAGGATATTTTCTCCCACGAGATTTTTCCTAGTAAGGTTTTAATGAGGCACATTATGAACATCCAAGGGGGAGTGTTATAAATCTATATTATATTATGGATGTTCATTTAGTTCTCCGTTATAAATAAGCTTCCTGAAGAAGATTATCCACATGAGACTCCGCCGTAAATATATTTATCTATTTAGTATTCTATTAGAAATAAGCCTCCTGAAGAAGCTTATCATTTTGATACTCTATTATGGATAAATATTACCCCCGGTAGAAAATTATTTATATCTGGTGCAGTAGCAGCTTACAAGCAACTTACAAGAAACTTACACAACAACTTGCAGTAGCAGCTTACAAGCAACATACAAGCAACTTGCAGTAGCAGCTTACAAGTAACTTACAAGCAGTTTGCAGTAGCAGCTTGCAGTAGCAGCTTACACAACAGCTTTCTTTCTTCTATAAATAGAGGAGATTTTTCAGTTCATTATGTACATCAATTTGAAAGTTGAATAACATATCACTCTGTCTCTATATTTGTCTTTGATTTATTTACTTTACCGTCGTTATTTTATAACAGAAATAAACTTCTTACTGGAAATTTAAGTTAGCCGTGAGTTGGGTCTTTCAGGGAGCGTTTTCTTATTTTACATTTTTTTTATTTATTGTTTTTATTTTTTGCAAAGCAAACAATAATCCAATAACTAAAAAATAAAACAATCAAAGAAAATATAATAAAGTAAAACGAAATCTTATTCCTATCAAGTCAAAATTACCAACTAATGTTTTATTCTTCGAAAGCTAAATTATATTTATGTATAAATAGCTTCACGTAGAATAAATATATAACATCTAAAGCTTTAAATGGCTAATAATAGAGTTTTAAAAATTTATAATAATTTTATTTCATTAAAAATGTAATTCCAATCATTTGTGCAAGAAAACAAATGATTTTTGAAGATGATTTCTCTCAAAGTACTAACAATAGTTTCAAAATTAATAAGAATATTGTGAATAGTAACTTGATAGAATCATACTTATAGCATCAAATAGACGGGTAACAAAAAAATGCGAGCAAGAACAAATTCTAAATCCTGTGAGTTCAACTTGCTTCAAAAGAAGATGAGCGTATACAATTAGAAATGAATTTGTCCTTCTCCAATTAGTTGGTTTAAGTCCAACAGTGATAGTACTGTTGAAGACTAATTAATATATTTCCATCATTGAAAGTACAAGTTGTTCAATATATCGATTAACTAAATAAGATGCCGATTGCCGGTCTTTCTCCTTGTACATATGTCTTTAAAATTTTTAATTTGTTGTGCTTTCATACAAAATTTATATGTGTACATATATAAAAAAATATTCTCGACTATTATTTATAGAAGCGATAAAATATATACATTTCCCAATTTCTATACAGAATGGAAGATTTAGCAGGTGTAGGTGAGGTAGGTTTGCTATTGGAAGAAGAGCAGAATTCAAAGAGGGAAGGGGGGGTTGAAAGAAGAGTGCTCTAAAGTGATTTCCGATGAAGAAATGAATGTTCCTCCCTGTGATTCTGTTGAACAGTTGTTTACCTGTGGCTTTGATAGTGATGAAACTTTTGGCCCCGTTTCTGAGGAGTTGCCTCTCGCTTCTAGTGTTAATCCTTGTTCATTCTCAGTTCCCCTAACTGAAGTTGTTGTTGTTGCTACCCCTGTGATTGCTTCCACCTCCTCTGCCATTCCAGTTTCTACTACTTCTCATGTAGAAGTTGAACATTCTAGTAGCAATAAAGCGATGAAGAAAATTATCATTGAGGTTCCTGATAGTGGGAACTTGCTTAAAAAATCTGGTCAAGCTGATGTATGGTTGAAACCTCTGCTTGGTCCAGTAGAGAAGACAAATTTGGAGAGTCACAGTTCATTGACTTGGATGAATGATATTGTTCATTCATCTCTGAAGGTTCGAGTTTTAACTTTACTTCTCTTTTCCTACCGAGCAACAAGTCATTGATTACCGTATTGAAGCTAACAACTAGAAGGAGCAATTTGAGGGTCTTCAACTAGAGAAGGAAGTATTGGAAGAGGAGAATAAGGACTTAGAACAACAAGTGAAGATGGTTGCCGCTGATTTAGCGATTGAAAAGGCTTCTTCAAGTCAAGTTGGCAAAGACAAGAACATCCTTGAGCCTTCATTGGCTGAGCAACTTTCGAAAGCCACTGAAGAGATAAGGGGTTTGAAGGAACTTCTTAACCAGAAAGAGACTTATGCCGGAGAGTTAGTTTAATAACTTACTCAAGCTCAAGAATATTTGTGTGCCTCTTCTGATAAGATCAACCTCTTGGAGAGTTCTCTCGCCCCTTTGAAGATTGCCTATGATGCTTCAAAAGTTGATAAAGAAGGGTTGAAGGCAAAATTGATCAGTAGGAGAAATATTATGAGGCTCTTGAAGATAAGTTGACACTTGACGTGAGTTGGTCTTTTTTGAATACTCGCCTCGAGACTTTGATGTAGGCCAGCCAGGAGGACTTCAACCTTAATGCTGAGATTGCTAAAGCTAAAGAAATAATTGAAAAAACTCAGCAAAGTCAAAGCTTTTCCTCACCTGAGGTTAATGTTCCTGAAGGTGATGATACTACTCCTGGTGAAGTTAGTGTTCAGTCCTCTTCTCCCCAAGCTGAATCTTCTCCCGTTGCTGATATACCAGTGAATGATTCCACCTTGGATGCTACCCCTTAGTGTTTTCATTACTTAGTTTTATTTGGAACTTTTTGATGGGAAGTTTTTCTTTTCTTTTTTGGAATGGATGTTAGTTTACCCCTATCTCGTTTTGGGGTTTGATAGCAAGCAAGTACCTTATCTTTTGGCCAAGTTTAATATATAAACCTCCGCTTATTTTGATGTTGAGTTTTTGTTTGGCTCTTTGGTATTTAAACTTTCATTTAAAAATACTCTAATATTTCATGATGTGGTAGGCACAATTTTTCATAAAAGAGGGCCCTTTTATAAACAACACTAATGAAGAAGACGTCTAAACTTCATATTGGTGTAAATATATGAAAGAAGTAGAAAAAAGAATAATTTGATAAAGTTTTATGCTAACTTTCAGATTTTATACATCACTCTTCATTTATATAAATAACTTTTTGTACAACATATACAACTCTTTCATGACTGCTTTCTTTATAACAGGTTCCATAATTCCAAGTCTATCTATAAGCCCGTGACTAATTATTTTCATTAAACTAAAAACTCGTAGGAACTTGGAATGTATCTTGTGTCCATCTTATATCCTTCTTGAGAGTTTACACCTTATCAAGGTTACTTCAAAGATTTTTGACTCAGGCTTTTTTTTTTTTTGGCTCTTGATTAGCTCTTGGGCTGATTCAGGCTTGATTTCTGACTTTTAGTCTTCATCGCCTTCATATATATAATAGTCCCCCAAGTGTTAGAGCTTTGAAGTATGAAATCTCGAGCACTTGACAGTTCCTTCCCTTTGGTCCATTTCCTGAAAAGGAAAATACATACGGGACTCGGAGGTATACATTTAAATAATGACTGCTTAACTTTTTTATTTCCATAAGAAAAGTTGTAACCTAGACCGGAAATAATTTTGTATTTCGTGTGTCTTTTGGGTCTAATATCATCATTTGGTATGGGCTAGCTTTTTGCCTATCATCTAAAATGGTTAGTATAATTTAAAAGAACAAAATAAAACCATAATTGAGCGACACTCGAACATAGGTACTTCCTTTGCCTAGAAGTAATACTTCTTTAAATGAACAACATTCCAATTTGAGGGTAGTACCTTGCCTTCCATGGTTTCCAACTAATATGCTCCCTTTCTAGCGATGATTCAAATCCTGTAAGGACCTTCCCAATTTGGGCTCAACTTTCCTGCACTAGCTGCTTTTGTTTATTGAAAAATATTTTTGAGGACGAAGTCCTCAATCTTGAAGTATCTGAGATGAGCTTTATTGTTGTAGTATCGCTCAATAATTTGCTTCTGAGCTGTCATTCTTATTAGAGCCGCTTATATTCTTTCTTCGAGTAAATCTAAATTCATTCTCATCTCTTCATCATTTGATTCCTCAGTTGCTTGTGTAAATCTCGTACTTGGCTCACCTATTTCAACTGGCATTAAGGCTTCCGCACCATAAACGAGTAAAAAGTCTCTCCCGTGTCTGTCTTTGATGTCGTTCGATAAGCCCATAATACTCCTGGTAACAACTCGGGCCACTTGCCTTTTGATTCTTCTAATCTCTTCTTCAAATTATTAATTATAACCTTATTTGTTGATTCGGCTTGTCCATTGGGCACAAGGTGGTAAGGTGAGGAAGTTATTCGTTTTATCTGCCAACTCTAAAAAAATTATGTGACCTTTGTGCCTATGAATTGTGGACCATTATCACATACGATTTCTCTTGGCACTCTGAATCGGCATATAATGTTTCGCCAAATAAAGTCCATGAATTCTTTATCTCGTACCTTTTTGAAGGCTCCTGCCTCTACCCATTTGAAAAAATTATCTGTTAATACTAACAAAAACTGTACCTTTCCTTTAGCTTGTGGCAATGGGCCCACGATATCTATCCCCACTTCATGAATGACCATGGAAAAATAACTGGATGTAATAATTCTGTTGGGGGATGTTATTTCCATATCATTGGCATTTATCACACTTTGCCACAAAACTTTCTGCATCTTCCTCCATTTTTTGGCCAGTAGTATCCTTCTCTTATTAAAGTTTTTACCAAGGATCTTCCTCTCGCGTGATTTTTGCAATGTCCCTCGTGTACTTCTCTCATCACATATTCTACCTTAGCAGGTCCGAGGCATCTTGCTAAAGGTCCTCCAAACATCTTTCGGTATAAGTTTTCACGAATTAAGCAGTAACGGGCAACTTTTCGTTGAAGTAACTAAGACTCTTTCTTGTCTTCCGGTAAGGTTCCACACTGCAAAAAATTAACAAACTCGTTTCTCCCGTCCCAAGTTAAATTATTGAAATTTACCTCATTTTTATCTTGGTCGAGTGCTGAATGAAACAAATATATTACGATAGCATTTTCTGCATTTGTCATTTTCGCAATTGGCGCGAGATTAGCAAGTGAATTTGCTTCCGCATTCTCTTCCCTAGGTATTTGCACAATTTTTCATGATTGAAACCGTCTTATCAATTCTCGTTCCTTTTCCAAATACTACTGCATTTGTGCCTCTCTAGCTATGTAAGTCCCCTGTATTTGGTTAACTACCAGCTAAGAATCACTTTTAATTACGATTTGCTCTATAGCGAGTTCTCGTGCCAGTTCCAGGCCTGCAATCACAGCTTCGTACTCTGCTTCATTGTTAGTGATGGGATAGCATTTTATTGCTTGTCTTATACTTTCTCCCGAATGCGGGATTAAAATAATACCTAAACTTGCTCCTTCAACATTCGAGGAGCCATCAGTAAATAGATTCCATGTACCTGGATTAGAACCGGTGAATACCTGTAGTTCCTTTTCTGCTTCAGGAACTACTTGTGTGTTGAAATCTGCTACAAAATCTGCTAAAATTTGTGATTTATCGCAGTTCTAGGTTGGTACATGATATCATATTCACTAAGTTCTATAGCCCATTTAGCTAACATTCATGATAGTTC
The DNA here is from genome assembly GCA_005239505.1 of Nicotiana paniculata. Lineage (NCBI taxonomy): Eukaryota > Viridiplantae > Streptophyta > Magnoliopsida > Solanales > Solanaceae > Nicotiana > Nicotiana paniculata. Next base: position 14,605 of record ML310908.1, read on the forward strand.
TTATTTATGCAATATATTCCTTAAAGGGTAAACAGTTACTACTGAGATAAGATGTCATTGAAAATAAGGTCTCAATTTTCTAGATGCTATAACTAATGCTAAAGCAAGTTTTTCCAATTGAGGATATCGAGTCTCAACATCTAATAAAGATTTACTAACATAATAAATTGGATATTATTCACCTTTATTTTTTCGTACTAAAATCGCACTTAGCGCCATTTCTAACTAGCATATCATCGATGTAGATTTCCATAGTCTTTCCCAGGTGTTCTTGAAACATCTTGGTTACCAATCTTTGATACGTGAATCCAGTATTTTTTAATCCAAAGGGCATAACTTTGTAATAAGACCCCATGTCTGTAATAAACAAAGTCGTTTCTTCATCTAGAGGATCCATTTTTATTTGATTATAACATGAATATGCATCTCAAAAACTCAACAGCTCATGACCTATGGTAGAATCAATTAATTGATCTATATGCGGTAAAGAAAATGAATCTTTTGGACAAGCTTTATTTAAATCGGTATAATCTACACAAAATCCCGCCATTTTCCATTCTTTTTTGGAACTACCACCGTATTAGCTAACCAGTTAAGGTACTTTACCTCCCGTGTTGATCCGATTTTTAGAAGTTTTTGTACCTCTTCTTCAATTACTTGATTTTTGAAGGACCCTTGATTCCTTTTCTTTTGCTTGACTGGTGGGTATAGAGGATCCTTATTCAGTTTGTGATTCATTACTCCGGTGGTATACCTGTCATATCTGAATGCGACCAAGCAAAAAAATCTGCATTAGCTTTTACAAATTTGACTAAGTTACCTTTCATTTCTGGGCTTAGTTTTGCTCCAACATAGACTTTTCTTTCTGGCCATTGTTTGAATAATGTGATAGCCTCAATTTCTTCAGTTGTTATTTCGATGTTTTCATTTTCTTTTGGCTCTTGAATGACATCAGGTCTTGAATCAACATCCGTCTGTCCAAAACCATTTTTAGTCGAGGTTTGTATTATGCCCTCAATTGAATTCTGTAGTTGTTATTTCTTATTTGCTTCATCGTTTACTGTGGTTGAATCCGCAATTGAATTAATACTTCTAGAACCTTGCTGATATCCACGGATTTTTCGAATCCCCCATTGCGAAGGCAATTTGATAACTTGATGTAATGTAGATGGCACAACATCCATATCATGAATCCATGACCTCCCAAGAACCATATTATAATCCATATCTGTATCTATCACCTGGAATTTTGTATATTTGACAACTCCCATTGCAAATGTGGAAAGTACTATTTCCTCCTTTGTAATAACACTTGAATTATCAAATCCAAATAAGGTATGAGCTTTTGGCACTATCTTGTCATTAGCTTGCATCTCATTCACCACTCATAGAAGAATAATATTTACGGAGCTACCTGGATCAATCAAAACTCATTTAATGTTAGTATCATGTACAAGTAATGATATTACCAGTGCGTCATTATTAGGGATTATCAAGCCATATGCATCTGCATCATCAAACGTTATGTTATCTTCCTCCAAAACTTGGTCAATTCGCTTCCCATGGGTTATCGTGACTTTTGATGTCTTTTTCACAGCTGTATATGTTACACCATAGACCTCTTCTCCTCCGCTTATCACGTTAACTATTATTTTTGGAGATGGAGATTTGGGAAGTTCTTGTTTATTTTTCATATAGGATTGCTTACCTTTCTCGCTGAATAAGTCAATTACATAACCCTTCTTTAGCAAATGCTCCACTTCACCTTGTAGTAATCTGCAATATGCTGTCTTATGGCCATGGTCATTATGGAACTCGCACCAGAAATCTAGATTCCTTTTGCTCGGGTTTTATCTCGTTTCTTTTGGCCACCGTACCTTATCTCCCATACTTCTTAGAACAGCTACCAACTCGGACGTAATAATATTGAAACTGTAATCTCGAATCCTTGTGTTAGCATCACTGTCACGTGCATCTCGCTCTTTTCTGAACCTGGATGATGATCCCGCATCTCTGTGCCTTGATCTAGGTTCAGACCGTACATTTTCTGGTTTAGACCGTGAATCTCGTCCCGCGGGTCCCATATAAGGCTCGTACCTATTTTTACCAGACTTTTTTTCAGACTCTAACCATCTTGAATTTGTTCTTTCATCAATCCTTGACTATGTGACAGTGTCTTCTTCAATCCGCAACTTCGTGTTGTACTTGTTGTATACATCATTCCATGTTGTAGCAGGGAATTCTCGTAAGCTTTCCTTAAGTCTTCTCGTGGCTTCTGAGCTTTTTTCATTTAAATTACTTGCGAACGCCATAACTGCTCAATATTAGGTACCTGAGGAAACATCATTCTTTCACGTTGAAATCTATCCACGAATTCCCTGAGTAATTCAGTATCTCCTTGTTTTACCTTAAAGATGTCTTCCATCCTTTTCTCAACTTTCTAAGCTCCCGAATGTGCTTTTATGAATAAATCTGCAAGCTCAGCAAAAGAATCAATAGAGTTTCAGGTAAAAAGGAGTACCATATTAATGCCCCTTTCATGAGTGTTTCTCTGAATTTTTTGACCAAAACTGACTCGATCTCTTGTTTGGTTGAATCATTGGCTTTTATACTTGTTGTGAATGCAGTTACATGATCTCGTGGGTCAGTTGTTCCATCATATTTTTTGGGATATCAGGCATTTTGAGCTTCTTAGGAATGTGCAGAGGGTCCGTGCTCGGCTTCCAAGGTTGTTGTGAATATTTATTAATATCCACTCTTTTAATCACAGAAGGTACGCCATGTATTTGTTCTATGCGGTCTTTTTGCTCTTTCATCTGTTTCTGCAAAGTTAGTACCAAATTTGTAAATCAGAGTTATTTGGTGTACCTGACCTCCCATCACGTGATTCATTTGGAGTTATCTCGCTTCCTGAATTGGCAAGTCCCAAACGTGGATTTTCTAAGGTTGCAGTATTTTTTGGGGGAAGAGTTGGCAGTGCAGTCGGCAATCCCCTAACAAAAGCTTGGAGAGCATTGTTCACATGTTCTGCGGTCAATTATTTTAAAACATCTTGCTCGACAGTCTGCTCGTCACCATGTTTCTCATTTGCGTGAGATGTTGATCTTTCAGTTGTTCCTTCTCGAGACTGACGTGAAGATTCCTGTGGTGAAGGGATTAGAGGAGATCCTCGTTCCTGTTGGTCATTTTCGTTGACAGTTGACATGATTTGGTTGTGAGAAAGAATGATTTAGAAAGTAAAAAGATTATCAGATTTCCGGTAACGGAACCAATTTGTTTAACCAAAAAATAGGATTTTTAGTCTAAGCCCAATTTTAGAAGAAATCTGGTTACTGATAACCAAATAATTTCTTACTTCCTCGGTAATTCACTTAAAAGGAAATAAAATTGAAAAAAAGTAACTAAAAAAGAGAGAATAATTGATTGATCTGAATAAGCAAGAGAAAGTAAATATATTTTGATAGTCCTCAGAACTTGTCCTTACAAATGAGATTCTCTCCCCTTATATAAGAGTTTACAAACATAACGTGTCCTCTTGTTTATGGCGGAATCATTATGAGCTTTAATGTCATTAATTGTCCATTATGATTGGTAATCGTAACTGTCTATAAGGATTTTGTAACGATTATGATTCCCCTTCCTCATTAATTGTGGATTCGTGAATCTTTCCTCTTTCCAGTCTTGATTCATTCTGCTCGTGCATCTTCGGTAGTTGTTTAGGTTTGAACGTTGGTTCTTTCTTGTCTCGAGGGTGGTTGCCCTGTACCTCTCGTACTTCATACATCTTTTAAATGAAATATGTCAGTTGTCATTTTCTCATTATTCCATGTATCATGCTATATCAGCTAAATATAATATCACGTGTATCACTTATTTACCACCAATACAATATCAAGTGAGAAAATGAACACCTACGATATCTCTCACAACACGAAAAAAGAATGCGACAAGTTACAAGCGCAAGTCATTCAAAACAAGGCTCTTGAGTAAAGGCTAAGCTGGCTAAACCACCAACTACCGAATTAGCCTCTCTGTAGAAATGAACAATAAAAACAATTTAGTTTCGAGCCAAGAAATGACAGATGTGATTGATACCATTCCGACAGAAGCGACTAAACACTACATGTGACCTAAAGCCAAAATTTAAAAAGAGGCTTTAAAAACATTCAAGGTTAAGAAATGCTTTTTTATATAACCCTTTGATAATTTTATTAGCTTGAGATTGAAAATTGTTTAAAAAGCGCTTAGATAATAGAAGAAGATTATACTAAATCATTATTATAATTAAAATTTATTCAAGTTGAAGTGAGTTAGACAAATTAAGAAGTCGGGTCCACCCACCATGGATGAGGTAATAAACAAACATAGCATATAACTGCAAAATTAATAGTCTACAATTTTCAACTATAATTGCATAAATCATATTTTTAAAAGATAGTATAAACTTTAAAAGTCGAGAAATAACGATTGGTTAAAAGTAAACAGCAAATGATTAAAAATAATTCAGTTTTGACTAATAACAAATACATAATTGTTTATATTATATATAATTTGAGTAAATTTTGGGACCTTAACTTTTTAGGGGTGGCTTTAGGGTTTAGCCGCCACTGCATTCCGATAAGACACAGACCCTCCAGAGCGCAAACGAATCACACTAGAATTATGAGTTGACTAGTAAATATTTTTGACAAAGTATAATAGAGGCCGATAGACGGGTAGACTTAAGAGTCAATAGTTCGAGGATAAATTTAAATGCATTCTTTAGTAAAAAATGGAAGAAAATCAATAGGTATCATCGTTTCGGGAAAAATAAGATAATGAGTCTAAAAGGAAGATATTTTCCTCCTTAATTTCCTTTTTGTCCAATTTACAAAAGAATTTTTTTTAAAAGATGGAACTTAAGGCGTTTGAATTTGGTCATGATTAAGTATAATTTTTTTCCTAGGAAAAACATTAGGTTTTGATCAAAAACTTGGAGAAGTTTGATGAAAATTTACCTTTGGGCTATCTTAATTTTCTTTTCAAAGTCCAAAAGATAATCCACTAAACTGGCTCTTATAAGAAACTTTAGATATTTGGGATAAATGTTGAATGATTTTCCTAAAAAAGAGAGAATCAGTTTTGACTGTAAATAGTCACGTGCCTTTGTGAAAATTTGCAAAGGAAAGCAAAGTTGAGCTCTTTTTAGTACTTTGTCAACCATTGAGATTCACCAGATTTGTCAGAGCAAAACCTTCGATTCGCTCCGAAATCAAGAAAACCTCATTGGACGACAAAAAAACAGTACACTGACACAAACATAAACATGAATACTCGGCATTTGGCTGCTCTTCTTTCTTCTCTCATATCTCAACTTCTCCTTCTTCTTCTCCTTATTTTCCCTTCTGCAAATCCTCTTTCCATCACCAATTCCTCTGTCTACGATTTCCTTTCCCCTCTTCTCCTTCATTTCCTTTCCACCTCTGAAATCGCCGCTACTCTCTCCCTCCTTCCTTTTTCCAGAAAACGGAAACGTACCCACTTCTCAGAATCCGATGCCCCGCCCGGCGATTGTCCGACCCGGTTCAAACTCGGTCAACTTGGTCGACCCGACTCGTCCGTCCGGCGTAACCCGGACACTTTCAAGAAATTCTTCAATATGAACTCCTCAACTTTTGATTGGCTCTGTGGCCTTTTAGAACCTCTGCTCGATTGCCGTGACCCGGTTGACTCGCCCCTCAATCTTCCTGCTGAAACTCGACTCGGAATCGGACTTTTTCGATTGGCTACCGGAGCCAACTATTCCGATATTTCACGCCAATTCAGCGTGTCTGAACCTGTTTCGAAGTTTTGCGCCAAACAATTATGTAGGGTACTTTGCACTAATTACCGTTTCTGGGTTGGGTTGCCGAATTCGGGTGAGCTAGAATCCGTTTCGGCTCAGTTTGAATCCATTTCGGGCCTGCCCAATTGCTGTGGAGTCCTATGTTGTGTAAGATTCAAGATTAATAATGATAGTATAGCAGTTCAATTAGTTGTCGATTCATCGTCAAGAATTCTTAGTATTATAGCAGGTTTTCGTGGAGATAAGAATGATTTTCAAGTCCTAAAGTCATCAACTTTATTCCAAGATATTGAAAAAGGAACAATTTTGAATTCACAAGCATTGCAGATAAATGGTATAGTCGTACCTCAGTTTTTTGTTGGTGATGGAAACTACCCTTTGTTACCTTGGTTAATGCTACCACTTGATGATCCTATTTCTCAATCAAATGAAGAAAATTTCAACTCTGCACTTAATTTAATTCGTTCGCGAGGACTTAAGGCTATTCAGAGCTTGAGAAATTGGGGTGTTTTGAGTGAACCGATTGAGGGAGAAGTTAAAGCTGCAGTGGCTGCTATAGGTGCTTGTTCAATACTTCATAATATGTTGTTATCAAGGGAGGATTTTTCAGCATTTTGTGAGGATTTGAGTGATTATTCATTACATAATCAGAGCTCTTTGAAACCTGGCGTTGGTGATAGTGTTGCATGTGCTATAAGAAGTGCATTAGCGACAAAAGCAACAGAGTTTCAATCACAAAAGGAGTGATACTTTCTAGAACTTTTTTGTTTCAAGTATAGGCAAAAAACATAGAATTCATTCATCTGTTTAACATTATTGAAACTTGTACTTCCTTTTCTTGAGATTGTCAGGACTGTTATGCATATAGTAAACTCTGGGAATTGATGCCCTCTTCTGTTAACATGTAGAGCTCTTTTGGTTTGAATACGACTTTACGGCGGGATAAATTATACTGGTATAAGTTATGTTGGGATTGTTTTTTATCCACTTTTTGGTAGGATGTACTAAATATGACAATTGCATAATTTGTAAGAAGAATGTATAAGTTATACCGGTACAAATTACTCCATCCTCTATAAGGTATAAGTTATTACGGTGTTAATTTTAATCCTGGGATAACTTATACCTGGTTTGCTAACCAAACAAAGTATTAAAATAGTATTAAATTTTTATACCAGCACTATACATTCTTATACCTCATATCAAACGACCCCTTAGAGTGTTAATATCACTGGATTATACTGGATGTTTGTCTAAAAAGTGGAAAGATCATTCTGCTTCTATGTCTTGTACGTCTTAATGTTATCCTCGAAACATTTGAAACAACAACAACAACGACCTAGTAAAGTTTTACCAGTGGGGTCTGGGGAGGTTAGTCTGTACGCAGACCTTACCCCTACCCCGAGGGAGTAGAGAGGTTGTTTCCGAAAGAACCTCGGTTCGAAACCTCGAAACATTTGAAACATTTTTTTATTTAGACCTGCATTTCATCCGAGGGGAGCCTTGGCGTAACAAGTAAAGTTATTTTCATGTGACTAGGAGGTCACGGATTCTAGCCGTGAAAAACAACCTTTTACAGAAATGCAGGGTAATGTTGCGTACAATAGACCCCTGTAATCTGCCGTTCCCCGGAACCGCGCGCAGCGGGCTGCCCTTTGGACCTGCATTTCATCAGAGTCAATTCCAGCTTGAAACTAGTTTATTTCTACATTTGTGGATTTTTGAGCTGTATCTTGTTTTGCTTATATGTTAGCAACGAAAAAAAAATTGAGTTGGAAAGTTTGGGATGTCTAAAATGCAGAGTCATATGGAGAAATTGTCAAGGAGAAAAACATATCTCACAGAACCTAGATATCAGTCTATGTTTATGTTTTGAACACATTACTACAGGATAAGTTCCCAATAACAAATTGAGGGATCTTGTCGAAGATATTCCTTGGCATATAAAACCAGCCAGCAATGAAGAAGTAGAAGAGAATGTATTGCTTTTATTGTGTTTTGCAAACTGAGCAGAAGGGCGGTATTTATAAACACTTTGTAGCAGCTATTTTGAAGAAATTTGGGGAAAAGCACATGGCAAGGGGCGCAAATCAAGTACTGTCACACATCTCTATAACTGCATCCTTGTATAATATTACTTAACTATAAAAGCTCAGTATTTTCGGAACCGAATTTCATTTTCTGTTATAATATATGTTTTCTATAACAGCAATTCGCTATAGCATCTAAATATATTTGGAACAAACGAGCTCTTTACTAGCTCACTATATTATTATTTTTAAAAAGCAACTCGGTGCACAAAATATCTGCATTCACGTGTGATCCAAAGAAGGGTCACGCCCAAGTAGACAGCCTACCCAATGCAAGCATTACTAGCTCACTAAAAATATGACTTTTTTATAAGGAATGAACCTTCTGAAATACTACATATTTTTCAACAGTATGATGCTTTATGCAAAGACGGATCCAAGATTTGATAGTTACGAGTGTCATTTCTTAATGCAAACCTACCATTATCGAAGGAGAATGAATTAGGATGTATATTTATTAGTTTGATCAAATTTGACTAATTCGGTTCGCTTTAGTTCGGTTCAATCTATTTATTTTTTTAATTAATGCGTTTCGATTTACAAAAGTTTTGGTGCATAGATAAATGTATGACCATCAAACTGAATAAATTTTGTTCAATTCGATCTAGTTCTCTAGCTATATTGAATGGTGTGATTAGATGCATAAATTTAAAATAAAATTGTAAATTAGCAAATAGACCCCTTATATGTATATTGATGCCATGGAAATAATAAAATTATATGGATAAAAAGAAAAAAAATACTAAAATCACATTCAAATAAAATGTTGAAGATCTACCCAAAAGTAGTAAATATATTTATATTATATAGAAAAGAGAAGAGAAGGTCGATCAAGGGCATAATAGTCATTTCAAATATATTAGTGCATTGTTTGCTTGTATACTAAACTCAAAAGTTTGGTTGTGAGAATGTGGACATACTACTAAATTCTTCAGGTGGAATCCACTTTCCATTCAACATTCACTATCTTCGTTAAATGCGTTACTTGATTGTTATTATTATTATTATTATTATTTTTCAAAAGTACTTTTAACAAGAAAAATTATCTTCTTGGTAATTTTATAATTCAAATGTTCACTTGATTAAAAATACTATGGTAATATACTAGAACAAAATATTATTTACTATGGTATTATTTACTATGGTAACATTGATTAAGTATTAATTATTTAGAATGATCAAGAGATTAATTTATTTTTAATATTATGTCATTAAACTAGAACAAAATACAAATTTTCTTGTTAAAAATTCTTAATAATTAAAAATAACGATTATTATTTCAAAGAACCAAAAAAATACCTTTTCTTCATCTATTTGGGAATAAAATTAATATGTTTTATTATTCAAATTTTGATTAGTATAAAAAGAAAAAGTAATACATTAACACAACTGAAAATACTAAAAGAATAAAACTATATATATATTTAAACGATGAGAAAAATACATCACGACTTATTTTTCTACCAACTTTTTAGTCAATATTTTATAGTATTAATTTTAAGTTTGGTGGTGCAAAAATTTTTTAAAATAAAAAGTGTAGACCCTATGTAGAAATAATTTAAATTATACTTGAACTATTATCTAATCATGTATAATAAAGTATCAAAATTCGACAAGTATTACAAAGTGATTGGTGTAGTAATACGATTTCAGAAAAATTAAAATATACATAGTGCAAAAGATAAATAACAATACAGGTAATCGTGGTTCTATACGTTATTACACAAAAACCTATTCTCTTTCTTCTTTCCCTAATGGCGTAGAACGTGTGTAATTAGCAATAGACCAAGGAATATTAAAAGAAAGAAAACAAGGGGAAAAAATAACAATTGAGCTCGTGTATCGCACGGGTACATAATCTAATTATTAAATAAATAATAAAATAGTTGTACTAAGAGAGGAAATCAAAAGATGAAGAAATACAAAAATTTAAAGAGAAGGCAAACAAGGTTTCGATCAAGCATCTACTCTATTGTCCGGAAAGGTGGCTTTTAACTGGGGCATCTAGAGCCAATATATTAATTCGGTTACCATCCTTTCTATGTTTTCTGTGTTTTTTGTAAAATATCAAAATATAGGCACGAGCATACGTGTCCGCTTTCATTGGCTTTTGGTGGGAGATTTAATTAACTTCACTTTTGATGTTCATAGGGAAAAAAATTCATAACTTAATTAGCAATATCATTTTGCTTAATCAAACCTTTAATTGAATCAATGTTCAACACTTCACCAACCTCGCCAGCCATTATGTTTTTAGTACTCAAAAGTCTCTTTCTTGGTGGGCCTGAATGTCCACTTTCTTGTTGATTGATGCAGGATTTCGATCATTTTATTACTTTGTTAATCTCATTTGATTGCATTCTTATCTCTTGATAGTGTATTAGTGGCACACCCTCACTGCTTCCTTAGGCCATGCCTTTCAAATATCTTATTAATATTATTAAACTAATGATATTATTCAATGTGATTTGCAGAATATTTAGAGCCCGTTTGGATATAAAAAAAAAATTCACTTTTTTTGAAAAATGTTCACTTTTTTTCGAAATCAGTGTTTGGCCATAAATTTTTCAATTTTCACTTGAAGATGAATTTTGGAATTTTTTGAAAATTAAAAAAACTCCAAAAGGCTGTTTTTCACAATGTTCACTCAGAGCGCTCACAAAACTTCAAAAACAACCCAAAATTATATTCATGTCCAAACATAACTCTAATTTTAAAATATCATTTTCACTTGAAAAAAAATGTATATTTTTAAAATCTTACAACTCTTATGTCCAAACGCCCACTTAGTCTCGTATTTACCTGGAAAATTTGTAATTTGGTTAGAGTTTGTACCTTAAAATAGTAATAAGTGCGAAAGTTTGGTTAAAAATAAGGCAAAATATATACATTACCCCTCGATTTTGTATTCAAATCCCTCTTACACACTTATTAAACACGGGAATAGTATTACACACCAAAATTTTAAAAGTATGTCAAGTACACATCTCTTTTTCCATATGTCACATGCGTGTATTACACATAAAAGAGGCTAAAAAATTCATCTGATATTAAGTTTCTTTTCTTTCTATTTTCCCTTTTTATAACTACTCCTATTTCCTTTTTAAATTAAAGGAAAAAAATAGGCAAAACACATAAGTTGACACCTGAACACTAGACCAAATCCCTGTTGCACATTTTCTGTGAGCAAAAATAATATTACACACTCAACCTTTTGAAAGTGTGTCTAATACACACCTTCTTCCCAACCCCAAACCCCAGTGTTCCTCCCTCCCCCATCCCCCATCCCTGCCCACCCCCCACCCCCGATTTCGTCTTCTTCCCAACCCGCATCCTAGTTTTGTCTAACCCCTCATGTTTCGCCCCTCCAACCTCCATGACTAAGAAGAAAAAGAAAGAGAAGAAGAAAAAGAAAGAGAAGAAGAAAAGAGCTATTGGGTCTTCTAAAAATCACTATTATTGACTTTTTGAAAAAGCTTTAAAATTTAATCGGGCGTTATTGATTTTGGTATTCCATGACCTAGAAAATTAGTTTGAATTCGTGATTATTGTTGAGTAGAAATTTATTAAAAATATGCTGAAAATTTGGTGATTAATTTTGATAAAATTCAAAAAAAACACTATTAACAAGTTTGAAGCTTTGGGTTTAAGCTTGAATTTGAAATTTGTATAAGGATTTGTGATGAATATTGTTAAAACTTGTTAAAAATCGGCAAAGAGTTGAATATATAGTTAGAGAGAAGGTGCTTGTGGTGGAAGGATTGGTGGTAACAGAGAAGATGATGGGGTTGGGAAGATGAGGAGGGGGGAGGGGGGTTCTTTTCTGTATATTTTTCTTTGGGAAGATGAGGAGAGCGCGCGAGGGGTTTGGGGAGGGAGTCTGTGGAGGTATAGGTTTTTCCTTTCAGTTTTTCTCGATTTATGACACGTTTCATATATTGATTGGCGCGTGTAATAGCAATCCTTAAGCAGATGCGGTCAAACACCAAAGTGGTGTGTAATTGACACACCTTTAAAAAAAATTGGTGTATAATGTTATTCCCGTATTTAACATATATGTAAGAAAAATTTTGGGATAATGTTGATGGATAAAGTATGTATTTTGCCTAAAAATAGTTATTGCCCCAATAGAATGAGAAAGATATAAATGATTCATAATGATCCTTTTAACTTTGATGTGATATTATTTTTTATCTAGATATTTTCTCAACCACACTCTAATTATTTTTTATTGTTACTAATATAATGACAAGTGAAATAAAATTTTCCTTTTGTGTCCCACCAACATCGTTAAAAGAGATGAAGTGCTATAACTGTCACGATCCAAATCCTAATCTAGGTCGCGATGACGCCCAACGCCGATGTTAGGCAAGCCAATACAATTGGTCTAGTGAGTTCCATTTAATTTTATAAAACTTTATTAACAATACTTGAGTTCTTGTCACGAGCATGAGAAAATAACAAGTATCAAAGGCAATTTAATTGCAATGACCAAAAGTTAAGCTTTAAATAGTTAAATGTCCAAAAGAATCGTCTACCAATGTGTGTGCCAGGAACTGGTATCACAAGTATACAGGCATCTAGTAGAAGAAAATTAAAAGAATACGTCTATCCTACTGTCTGAGAGGATATAGACAAAATAACAAAAGGGAAAGACTCCAACGTGCTGCTGAACGGCATCAAGAGAAGCAGCTCACCGTGGAATCTCTGATCTCGTGGAGTCAAGAACGTGCTCCGGGCTGATAACCAGATGCACCTGCCTCAGAACCTGTACAATTAAGTACAGAAGCATAGCATGAGTACATAAACATTATATACCCAGTAAGTATCCAGTCTAATCTCGAAGAAATAGTGACGAGAGATCGACTTGACACTTACTAGGCCAAAACAATTCATCTAAATATAAGGCTAAGCATGAGTATCAAAGATGAATAACAATAAGAACAAGAAACGATGAATCTTTTCACATGTATTTTTATGTGTCAATTCCTATGAAACAGATTACCACTTTATTCCTCAGGGCACTTTTAACGGTTTAACAATCACAGAAAAATACCAAGCAATTAGCATGCACATAATATGCCGACGACGTACGGCCCGATCCAACGGAAAAGTAAATGTGCACTGTTGAAGGGTCGAACAACGCAAACCATAGATGCATCTATTAACCTGCCGAGGCGAACGACCCACTCCCATGAGAGTAGTGGAATAAATCATCCTGCTCGCGAAATATAATTACGAAGTAGTTTCACATAAACATAACACATTCTTCCAAATTCATTTCTTTCTTTTTAAAAAAAAAAATTAATGACTTACTTGAAACCTTTAAATTCTTAAGATATTGATATAAACTTTCACTCAATGATGATAGCGCATATAAATCAATTAACAAAGTTCACAAGGCATGATGTAAGCCTAAACTACCCGAACATAGCAAGAATAGTCACTACGCACGGACCCTCGTCACCTAGTACGTACGTAGTTCCCCACAATTATTCACATGATCAATTATTTCACCTAGGGGGAAAGTTCCCTCTTACGAGGTTAGAAAGGATACTTACCTCGTATCAAACCTACTTCCCGATTCAAGAATGTGCTCAAGCCTCCAAATGTGACGCCCAACAACTTGAAACTAGTCAAACATTACATAAACTAGTCAATCTATGCTCAAAAGTTCATAATTCCACCATTTAAGTGATTACCCAAGCCAATTTGTAAGATTCCTAAAATTCACCCTCGGACCCACATGCTCAGATTTCGGAAATTCTTGAAGAAAGTTGTTACCCATAACCTAAGAATCAATAATATATGATTTTTACTAGATTCCATTAAAAATTTCGTGGTTAAATATTATTTTTACCAAAACCCTGGGTTTTACTCTAAACCTATAATTTTCACTAATTCACATGTTGAAATCTACCCATAAACTATGTATTAAACTCACATGATGTAGGAATTACTTACCTCACAAAGCTAGGTGAAAATCTCCCCTTTTGCAGCTCCCAAATCGCGCAAGAGTTGAGTGAAGTGAGTCAAAAATGACAAACTCTCGTATTAAATGAAGGCCACTGCCTTCAGCGATTTTCGCACCTACGGCGCGTGGACCACACCTGCGGTCTCGCTTCTGCTGACAATTGTCCACATCTGCGGAAAGAGGGAGGCTGGCAGGCATCTCACCTGCGAAGGGGTGCCTACACCTGCGGACCGCACCTGTGAAAGGGGGAACCGCATCTGCGGATTCTGGCATCCGTTCAACGATCGCACCTGCGAGGCTTCGACCGCTTCTGCGGTCTCGCACCTGCGGCTGGCCAACCGCAGGTGCGGTCGCACCAGAACTGGTGCACCAGCAGTTCACTTTGAGATTGGACTCACCTCGTGCGACGTCCGAATGACATTCGGGTCCCCCGAGGCCCCTTTCGAATATACCAACAAGTTCTAAATCATAAAACGGACTCGCTCGAACCTACGGAACACCCGAAACAACATTAAATCTAAGAATCGTACCCCAAAACCAACTAAACTAAACTTATGAACTTTAAGTTCTTGAATTTACCTCCAACACGCCGAAACGTACTTATACTACTCGGAACGACACCAAATTTTGCGAGCAAGTCATAAATGACACGGAACTATTCTCGGTATCAGGATCCGTTTGGACCTTGATATCCTCAAAACACGTTCCAAGTCTCAATTATAGAACTTCAAGAATCTTATTTCACTATTTGGCGCCGAAACGCCCCCCCGGGTCATCCAAAACTAGTTCCGAACATACGTCCAAGTGTGAAATCATCATGTGAACCTATTGGAACCTTCAAATTCCGATTCCTAGGTCGTTCACTAAAAATGTTGATCAAAGTCAAATTTAGCCTTAAGGCCAGTCTTAAGGAACTAAGTGTTTCAATTCCAACACAATCTCTTCCAAATCCCGAACCAACCATCCCCCCAAGTCATTAATCAATAAAATCAAATACATGAAATCTTATATAGGAGCATGGAGTTTTAGAAAGCAAAACGACCGGTCGGGTCGTTACAATAACATAGATTGTTATGTGTTGGTCCCTAACACACACGTAAGTATACGTGGTCGTACAAGTAATAAAATGATAAGTAGAGTGTCGAACCCACAGAAACTTCTATCAGCTACCCACTAAATTTACTAAAATTGTTATTCAATCAAGCCAAAATCAAGTCCAAAAATATGATTATACTAAACTATAATTCTAAGTAATAACTAAATTATCAAGTAACAAGTTGATTTTTTTGTGTATTTAGTAGAGATAAATATTCCAGGGTTGTTATCGATTTACCATTCATATTGTGTTTTAATTAACTCTCCCTTTCATACAATTCACTCATGGTTGCTAGTTAATCGATAATTGCTCTCATAGCATTCTCCCGAAGTATTACTCGCCTATTCAAAATAGATCAACGCCTATATTACTATGAAATCAATCTATTAATAATTCATTAAGATTACGATATCCAATTAAGCACGGTGACTAGGTATATTCCTATCCTAAACACAAATCCACTCCCCCCCCCCCC